>JBBMOL010000328.1:0-242806 GCA_037954665.1 Laguncularia racemosa
TAGTAGGTGATTACAATTGTGGCCTTGATATTTTCATTGGGATGGTAACAACAATGTTGGCAAAATTTGTAGCGATGATATTTGTAGCAGCTATGTTTGTAATGAGAATATTTGCGGAGACAACTGCGCAATGATATTTGTGGTTACAATGTTTGTAGTGACAATATTTGCAACGACAACATTTGTTGTAGCGGTAATTGCAGCTACTTTGTTTGAGTAACGACATGGACATTTATAGTGACAATACATAGAGTGATTACAATTTTGGTCTTGATATTTTCACCGCGATTGCAGCACCAATGATGACCACATTTGTAGCGATGATATTTGTAGCAGCACTGTTTGCAATGACAATATTTGCGGAGACAACTGCCGCAATGATATTTGTGGTTACAATGTTTGTAGTGACAATATTTGCAATGACAACATTTGTTGAGGTGCTAATTGCAACTACTTTGTTTAAGTTACGACATGGACATTTATAGTGAAGATACATAGAGTGATTACAATTGTGGCCCTAATATTTTCATCGCAATGGTAGCGACAATGTTGACAACATTTGTAGCGATGATATTTGTAGCAGCTCTTCTTGCAATGACAATATTTACGAAGACAACTGCCGCAATGATATTTGTGGTTACAATGTCTGTAGTGACAATATTTGCAATGACAATATTTGTCGCACTGCTAATTGCATCTACTTTGTTTAAGTTGCGACATGGACATTTATAGTGACAATACATAGAGTGATTACAATTGTGGCCTTGATATTTTCATCGTGACGGTAGCAACAATGTTGACAACATTTGTAGCGATGATAATTGTAGCAGCTATGTTTGCCATGTCAATTTTTGCGGTGACAACTGCCGCAATGATATTTGTGGTTACAATGTTTGTAGTGACAATATTTGCCACGACAACATTTGTTGTAGCGGTAATTGCAGCTACTTGTTTGAGTAATGACATGGACATTTATAGTGACAATACATAGAGTGATTACAATTGTGGTCTTGATATTTTCACCGCGATTGCAGCACCAATGATGACCACATTTGTAGCGATGATATTTGTAGCAGCACTGTTTGCAATGACAATATTTGCGGAGACAACTGCCGCAATGATATTTGTTGTTACAGTGTTTGTAGTGACAATATTTGCAAAGACAACATTTGTTGAGGTGCTAATTGCAGCTACTTTGTTTAAGTTACGACAAGGACATTTATAGTGACGATACATAGAGTGATTACAATTGTGGCCCTAATATTTTCATCGCAATGGTAGCAACAATGTTGACAACATTTGTAGCGATGATATTTGTAGCAGCTCTGTTTGCAATGACAATATTTGTGGAGACAACTGCCGTAATGATATTTGTGGTTACAATGTCTGTAGTGACAATATTTGCAACCACAACATTTGTTGCAGTGCTAACTGCATCTACTTTGTTTAAGTTGCGACATGGACATTTATAGTGACAATACATAGAGTGATTACAATTGTGGCCTTGATATTTTCATCGTGATGGTATCAACAATGTTGACAACATTTGTAGCGATGATAATTATTAGCAGCTATGTTTGCCATGTCAATTTTGCGGTGACAACTGCCACAATGATATTTGTGGTTACAATGTTTGTAATGACAATATTTGCAACGACAACATTTCATGCAGTGCTAATTGCAGCTACTTTGTCTATGTTACGACATGGACATTTATAGTGACAATACATAGAGTGAATACAATTGTGGCCTGATATTTTCATCAGGAAGGTAACAACAATGTTGACAAAATTTGTAGCGATGATATTTGTTGCAGCTTTGTTTGCAATGACAATATTTGCGGAGACAACTGCCGCAATGATATTTGTGGTTACAATACATGTAGTGACAATATTTGCAACGACAACATTTGTTGCGGTGCTAATTGCAGCTACTTTCTTTAAGTTACGACATGGAACATTTATAGTGACGATACATAGAGTGATTACAATTGTGGCCCTAATATTTTCATCACAATGGTAGCAACAATGTTGGCAACATTTGTGGCGATGATATCTGTAGCAGTTATGTTTGCAATGTCAATTTTTGCGGTGACAACTGCCGTAATGATATTTGTGGTTACAATTTTTGTAGTGACAATATTTGCAACGACAACATTTGTTGTAGTGGTAATTGCAGCTACTTTGTTTGAGTAGTGACATTGACAATTATTGTGACAATACGTAGAATGGTTACAATTGTGGCCTTGATATTTTCATCGCGATGGAAGCAACAATGTTGACAACATTTGTAGCGATGATATCTGTAGCAGCTATGTTTGCAATGTCAATTTTTGCGGTGACAACTGCCGTAGTGATATTTTTGGTTATAATTTTTGTAGTGACAATATTTGCAATGACAACGTTTGTTGTAGTGGTAATTGCAGCTACTTTGTTTGAGTAATGACATTGGCAATTATTGTGACAATACGTAGAATGGTTACAATTGTGGCCATGATATTTTCATCGCGATGGTAACAACAATGTTGACAAAATTTGTTGCGATGATATTTGTAGCAGCTATGTTTGTAATGAGAATATTTGCGGAGAGAACTGCAGCAATGATATTTGTGGTTACAATGTTTATAGTGACAATATTTGCAACGACAACATTTGTTGTAGCGGTAATTGCAGCTACTTTGTTTGAGTAACGACATGGACATTTATAGTGACAATACGTAGAGTGATTACAATTGTGGCCTTGATATTTTCATCGTGATGGTAGCAACAATGTTGACAACATTTGTAGCGATGATAATTGTAGCAGCTATGTTTGCCATGTCAATTTTTGCGGTGACAACTGCCGCGATGATATTTGTGGTTACAATGTTTGTAGTGACAATATTTGCAACGACAACATTTGTTGTAGCGGTAATTGCAGCTACTTTGTTTGAGTAACGACATGGACATTTATAGTGACAATACATAGAGTGATTACAATTGTGGTCTTGATATTTTCACCGCGATTGCAGCACCAATGATGTCCACATTTGTAGCGATGATATTTGTAGCAGCACTGTTTGCAATGACAATATTTGCGGAGACAACTGCCGCAATGATATTTGTTGTTACAGTGTTTGTAGTGACAATATTTGCAAAGACAACATTTGTTGAGGTGCTAATTGCAGCTACTTTGTTTAAGTTACGACAAGGACATTTATATTGACGATATATAGAGTGATTACAATTGTGGCCCTAATATTTTCATCGCAATGGTAGCAACAATGTTGACAACATTTGTAGCGATGATATTTATAGCAGCTCTGTTTGCAATGACAATATTTGTGGAGACAACTGCCGCAATGATATTTGTGGTTACAATGTCTGTAGTGACAATATTTGCAACCACAACATTTGTTGCAGTGCTAACTGCATCTACTTTGTTTAAGTTGCGACATGGACATTTATAGTGACAATACATAGAGTGATTACAATTGTGGCCTTGATATTTTCATCGTGATGGTATCAACAATGTTGACAACATTTGTAGCGATGATAATTATAGCAGCTATGTTTGCCATGTCAATTTTTGCGGTGACAACTGCCACAATGATATTTGTGGTTACAATGTTTGTAATGACAATATTTGCAACGACAACATTTCATGCAGTGCTAATTGCAGCTACTTTGTCTATGTTACGACATGGACATTTATAGTGACAATACATAGAGTGAATACAATTGTGGCCTTGATATTTTCATCAGGAAGGTAACAACAATGTTGACAAAATTTGTAGCGATGATATTTGTTGCAGCTTTGTTTGCAATGACAATATTTGCGGAGACAACTGCCGCAATGATATTTGTGGTTACAATACATGTAGTGACAATATTTGCAACGACAACATTTGTTGCGGTGCTAATTGCAGCTACTTTGTTTAAGTTACGACATGAACATTTATAGTGACGATACATAGAGTGATTACAATTGTGGCCCTAATATTTTCATCACAATGGTAGCAACAATGTTGACAACATTTGTGGCGATGATATCTGTAGCAGCTATGTTTGCAATGTCAATTTTTGCGGTGACAACTGCCGTAATGATATTTGTGGTTACAATTTTTGTAGTGACAATATTTGCAACGACAACATTTGTTGTAGTGGTAATTGCAGCTACTTTGTTTGAGTAGTGACATTGACAATTATTGTGACAATACGTAGAATGGTTACAATTGTGGCCTTGATATTTTCATCGCGATGGAAGCAACAATGTTGACAACATTTGTAGCGATGATATCTGTAGCAGCTATGTTTGCAATGTCAATTTTTGCGGTGACAACTGCCGTAATGATATTTTTGGTTATAATTTTTGTAGTGACAATATTTGCAACGACAACGTTTGTTGTAGTGGTAATTGCAGCTACTTTGTTTGAGTAATGACATTGGCAATTATTGTGACAATACGTAGAATGGTTACAATTGTGGCCATGATATTTTCATCGCGATGGTAACAACAATGTTGACAAAATTTGTAGCGATGATATTTGTAGCAGCTATGTTTGTAATGAGAATATTTGCGGAGACAACTGCAGCAATGATATTTGTGGTTACAATGTTTGTAGTGACAATATTTGCAACGACAACATTTGTTGTAGCGGTAATTGCAGCTACTTTGTTTTGAGTAACGACGTGGACATTTATAGTGACAATACATGGAGTGATTACAATTGTGGTCTTGATATTTTCACCCCGATTGCAGCACCAATGATGACCACATTTGTAGCGATGATATTTGTAGCAGCACTGTTTGCAATGACAATATTTGCGGAGACAACTGCCGCAATGATATTTGTGGTTACAATGTTTGTAGTGACAACATTTGCAATGACAACATTTGTTGAGTTGCCAATTGCAGCTACTTTGCTTAAGTTACGACATCGACATTTATAGTGACGATACATAGAGTGATTACAATTGTGGCCCTAATATTTTCATCGCAATGGTAGCGACAATGTTGACAACATTTGTAGCGATGATATTTGTAGCAGCTCTGTTTGCAATGACAATATTTACGGAGACAATTGCCGCAATGATATTTGTGGTTACAATGTCTGTAGTGACAATATTTGCAATGACAACATTTGTCGCAGTACTAATTGCATCTACTTTGTTTACGTTGCGACATGGACATTTATAGTGACAATACATAGAGTGATTACAATTGTGGCCTTGATATTTTCATCGTGATGGTAGCAACAATGTTGACAACATTTGTAGCGATGATAATTGTAGCAGCTATGTTTGCCATGTCAATTTTTGCGGTGACAACTGCCGCGATGATATTTGTGGTTACAATGTTTGTAGTGAAAATATTTGCAACGACAACATTTGTTGTAGCGGTAATTGCAGCTACTTTGTTTGAGTAACGACATGGACATTTATAGTGACAATACATAGAGTGATTACAATTGTGGTCTTGATATTTTCACCGCGATTGCAGCACCAATGATGTCCACATTTGTAGCGATGATATTTGTAGCAGCACTGTTTGCAATGACAATATTTGCGGAGACGACTGCAACAATGATATTTGTGGTTACAATGTTTGTAGTGACAATATTTGCAAAGACAACATTCGTTGAGGTGCTAATTGCAGCTACTTTGTTTAAGTTACGACATGGACATTTATAGTGAGGATACATAGAGTTATTACAATTGTTGCCCTAATATTTTCATCGCAATGGTAGCAACAATGTCGACAACATTTGTAGCGAAGATATTTGTAGCAGCTCTGTTTGCAATGACAATATTTCCGGAGACAACTACCGCAATGATATTTGTGGTTACAATGTTTGTAGTGACAATATTTGCAACGACAACATTTGTTGCGATGCTAATTGCAGCTATTTTGTTTAAGTTACGACATGGACATTTATAGTGACAATACATAGAGTGATTACAATTGTGGCCTTGATATTTTCATCACGATGGTAGCAACAATGTTGACAACATTTGTAGCGATGATATCTGTAGCAGCTATGTTTGCAATGACAATTTTTGCGGTGACAACTGCCGTAATGATATTTGTGGTTACAATGTTTGTAGTGACATTATTTGCAACGACAACGTTTGTTGTAGTGGTAATTGCAGCTACTTTGTTTGAGTAACGACGTTGACAATTATTGTGACAATACTTAGAATGGTTACAATTGTGGCCCTGATATTTTCATCGCAATGGTAGCAACAATGTTGACAACATTTGTAGCGATGATATTTGTAGTAGCTCTGTTTGCAATGAGAATATTTGCGGAGACAACTGCCACAATGATATTTGTGGTTGCAATGTCTGTAATGACAATATTTGCAACGGCAACATTTCATGCAGTGGTAATTACAGCTACTTTGTGTAAGATACGACATGGACATTTATAATGACAATATATAGAGTTATTACAATTGTGGCCTTCATATTTTCATCGGGATGGTAGCAACAATGTTGACAACATTTGTAGCGATGATATTTGTAGCAGCACTGTTTGCAATGACAATATTTGCGAAGACAACTGCCGCAATGATATTTGTGGTTACAATGTTTGTAGTGACAATATTTGCAAGGACAACATTTGTTGAGGTGCTAATTGCAGCTACTTTGTTTAAGTTACGACGTGGACATTTATAGTGACGATACATAGAGTGATTACAATTGTGGCCTTAATATTTTCATCGCAATGGTAGCAACAATGTTGACAACATTTGTAGCGATGATATTTGTAGCAGCTCTGTTTGCAATGACAATATTTCCGGAGACAACTGCCGCAATGATATTTGTGGTTACAATGTTTGTAGTGACAATATTTGCAACGACAACATTTGTTGCGGTGCTAATTGTAGCTACTTTGTTTAAGTTATGACATGGACATTTATAGTGACAGTACGTAGAGTGATTACAATTGTGGCCTTGATATTTTCATCGTGTTGGTAGCAACAATGTTGGCAACATTTGTAGCGATGATATTTGTAGCAGCTATGTTTGCGATGACAATATTTGCGGAGACAACTGCCGCAATGATATTTGTGGTTAAAAACTCTACAGTGACAATATTTGCAACGACAACATTTCATGCAGTGGTAATTACAGCTACTTTGTGTAAGTTACGACATCGACATTTATAGTGACAATATATAGAGTGATTACAATTGTGGCCTTCATATTTTCATCGGGATGGTAACAAAACTGTTGACAAAATTTGTAGCGATGATATTTGTAGCAGATCTGTTTGCAATGACAATATTTGCGGAGACAACTGCCGCAATGATATTTGTGGTTACAATGTATGTAGTGAAATTATATGCAACGACAACATTTGTTGCGGTGCTAATTGCAGCTACTTTGTTTAAGTTGCGACATGGACATTTATAGTGACAATACATAGAGTGATTACAATTGTGGCCATGATATTTTCATCCTAATGGTAGCAACAATGTTGACAACATTTGTAGCGATGATATTTGTAGCAGCTCTGTTTGCAATGACAATATTTGCGGGGACAACTGCCGCAATGATATTTGTGGATACAATGTTTATAGTGACAATATTTGCAACGACAACTTTGTTGTAGTGGTAATTGTAGCTACTTTATTTGAGTAACGACATGGACATTTATAGTGTCAATACATAGAGTGATTACAATTGTGGTCTTGATATTTTCATCGCGATGGTAGCACCAATGATGATGACATTTGTAGCGATGATATTTGTAGTATCACTGTTTGCAATGGCAATATTTGCGGAGAAAACTGCCGCAATGATATTTGTGGTTACAATGTTTGTTGTGACAATATTTGCAAAGACAACATTTGTTGAGGTGCTAATTGCCTCTACTTTGTTTAAGTTACGACATGGACATTTATAGTGACGATACATAGTGTGATTACAATTGTGGCCTTGATATTTTCATCGCAATGGTAGCAACAATGTTGACAACATTTGTAGAGATGATATTTGTAGTAGCTTTGTTTGCAATGACAATATTTCCAGAGACAACTGCCGCAATGATATTTGTGGTTACAATGTTTGTAGTGACAATATTTGCAACGACAACATTTGTTGCGGTGCTAATTGCAGCAACTTTGTTTAAGTTACGACATGGACATTTATAGTGACAGTACATAGAGTGATTACAATTGTGGCCTTGATATTTTCATCGCGATGGTAGCAACAATTTTGGCAACATTTGTAGCGATGATATTTGTAGCAGCTGTGTTTGCGATGACAATATTTGCGGAGACAACAGCCGCAATGATATTTGTGGTTAAAATGTCTATAGTGACAATATTTACAACGGCAACATTTCATGCAGTGGTAATTACAGCTACTTTGTGTAAGTTACGACATGGACATTTATAGCGACAATACATAGAGTGATTACAATTGTGGCCTTCATATTTTCATCGGGATGGTAACAACAATGTTGACAAAATTTGTAGCGATGATATTTGTAGCAGATCTGTTTGCAATGACAATATTTGTGGAGACAACTGCCGCAATGATATTTGTGGTTACAATGTATGTAGTGACATTATTTGCAACGACATCGTTTTTTGTGGTGCTAATTGCAACTACTTTGTTTAAGTTGCGACATGGACATTTATAGTGACAACACATAGAGTGATTACAATTGTGGCCTTGATATTTTCATCGCGATGGTAGCAGCAATGTTGACAACATTTGTAGCGATGATATTTGTAGCAGCTCTATTTGCAATGACAATATTTGCGGGGACAACTGCCGCAATGATATTTGTGGTTACAATGTTTGTAGTGATAATATTTGCAACGACAACATTTGTTGTAGTGGTAATTGCAGCTACTTTGTTTGAGTAACGACATTGATATTTATAGTGACAATACATAGGGTGATTACAGTTGTGGCCCTAATATTTTCATCGCAATGGTAGCAACAATGTTGACAACATTTGAAGCGATGATAATTGTAGCAGCTTTGTTTGCAATGACAATATTTGCGGAGACAACTGCCGCAATCATATTTGTGGTTACAATGTATGTAGTGAAAATATTTGCAATGACAACATTTATTGCGGTGCTAACTGCAGCTACTTTGTTTAAGTTACGACATGGACATTTATAGTGATAGTGCATAGAGTGATTACAATTGTGGCCTTGATATTTTCATCGCGCTGGTAGCAACAATGTTGGCAACATTTGTAGCGATGATATTTGTAGCAGCTATGTTTGCGATGACAATATTTGCGGAGACAACTGCCGCAATGATATTTGTGGTTAAAATGTCTTTAGTGATAATATTTGCATTGGCAACATTTCATGCAGTGGTAATTACAGCTACTTTGCGTAAGTTATGACATGGACATTTATAGTGACAATACATAGAGTGATTACAATTGTGGCCTTGATATTTTCATCACGATGGTAGCAACAATGTTGACAACATTTGTAGCGATGATATCTGTAGCAACTATGTTTGCAATGACAATTTTTGCGGTGACAATTGCCGTAATGATATTTGTGGTTACAATGTTTGTAGTGACAATATTTGCAACGACAACGTTTGTTGTAGTGGTAATTGCAGCTACTTTGTTTAAGTAATGACATTGACAATTATTGTGACAATAGGTAGAATGGTTACAATTGTGGCCTTGATATTTTCATCGCGATGGTAGCAACAATGTTGACAACATTTGTAGCGATGATATTTGTAGCAGCTCTATTTGCAATGACAATATTTGCAGAGACAACTACCACAATTGTATTTGTGGTTGCAATGTTTGTAGTGACAATATTTACAACGACAACATTTCATGCAGTGGTAATTGCAGCTACTTTGTCTAAGTTACGACATGGACATTTATAGTGACAATACATAGAGGGATTACAATTGTGGCCTTGATATTTTCATCGGGATGGTAACAACAATGTTGACAAAATTTGTTGCGTTGATATTTGTAGCAGCTCTGTTTGCAATGACAATATTTGTGGAGACAACTGCCGCAATGATATTTGTGGTTACAATGTATGTAGTGACAATATTTGCAATGACAACATTTGTTGTGGTGCTAATTGCAGCTACTTTGTTTAAGTTGCGACATGGACATTTATAGTGACAATTGATAAGTGTAAATTAACACTTGTATTTTAGATGAATTTTGTTTGTTTGTGTAATAATTTGATGTTATCTTGAAGAATTTTGATACTTAAAATAGAAATATTTCAGTTTCAGGGATGAGGACCAGTATTTTGAGAAAAGATATCGATTTGGATTGAAATCGGAGAGGAATACACGAAGAAAAATACTTTTTGGAAGGAACAGCAGATATACACAGTCGTGTGAAGGAATCCAGAGACTACGCGGTTAGTATACACTCCCGTGTATACGACCGTGTATCAGCATGGAAGAGTTTTTAGACAGATCAGTACACGGTTGGAATACACACCCGTGTAAACCAACCGTGCATAGGAACACATTGAGGAGGACACACGGTTGAGTTACACACCCGTGTAGTAAACCGTGTATGAAGAACAAAGAAGCCAGAGGCATACACAGCTATTACAAACGGCCGTGTGGGATATACACGCCCAGAGTTCACTAAGTCAGAGAGATACACGGTTTGCATACACGCCCGTGTAGTAGGACCGTGTATCTATCGAAGGAAGGATATCTTCAAATCGATTTTAAATCTTTCGTCCAATTTTGAAGGATATCTTCTACACGTCAGAGAGGAAGCTACCCTAGGTATAAATAGTCGTCTTTGAAGAGAGAGAAAAGAGCTTTTAGAGGGAGAAAACACGTACTGGAACCAGGGAGAACAACAGCAGCAAGGGAATTTTCGAGCTTTAATTCTAGAAGGGTTTCACACATGGATTTGATTATTTCGTTTTGTTATTCTTTGAGAACCATGTGTAGCTAATTATATCGTACCCGAATCTTACGAAAGTCTTATTACTATGTGACATTGAGTTTATTGAAAAATTAATGACGATTGAGCATCTCTGATTTCATCCATGTTATTTATTATTATTTGTTGATTTGATGTTTGCCCAGCATTAGATTACATTGATTTCGGATAAGTTGATTGGAAAATCTCTTGTTTGAATAGATCATACATCGGATGAAAAGGCTTGTATGCAATCTAGGGATAGAAAGCGTAAGTCTTCCGTATTAGATTGAATGTAATGATTTAATCTAATTGAGGGTTGTGGTATAATCATGCAATTCTGATTGTTGTTAATAAAAGAGGGATCTTTGTTAATACGGTTAGGATTAGGAGTTAGTGATTTTGGAAGAAACATTAACTTAGTGTTAGATGCTCCGCGGATCAGAGATAATCAATATTCATTAATTAGTTTCTAAGGATTGAAGTTGCATAGTAATTAGATGAGTAGTAAGAGCGGGGTACGCGTTTAAACATTGAATTTGATAATTTAACTCATTGTTTGCTATTCATTGATTTCATTTCTATTAGATAATTTAGTTTAATTTAGGTAATTTGGTTAAATCCATTCACCTCGAAATTGTGCGGTTAGATAGTCAGTTTGAGGTTAGTATTAGTACTTGCTGATCCTTGAGGAGACGATACCTGAACTCAACTCTATATTATTGTAATCGATAGGTGCACTTGCCTAATTGATCGCAAGGAAGAGTCAGAGTACAAAGGATTTTAATTTGTGTGATTGCGATACATTCAACAAGTTTTTGGCACCGTAGCCGGGGATTGGCGATATTAAGAACACTAAACGCTGACTAATCTGACCATTCTTCTCTTATCATTTGTTATCCTTGGTTTTACTTTTTTTATAAAGGAAACTATTTAAATTGGTTTTCTTTACAGTTTATGACAAGGAGTTCTTCTTCTAAACTCCTTGAATTCGACCCAGAGATTGATCGGACAATCAGAAGGAAATTAAAGAGCATTGAACCTGCTGTGAGTGAAGAGTAATTGCTGCTGAGT
This sequence comes from Laguncularia racemosa, assembly GCA_037954665.1. NCBI lineage: Eukaryota > Viridiplantae > Streptophyta > Magnoliopsida > Myrtales > Combretaceae > Laguncularia > Laguncularia racemosa. Next base: position 11,966 of record JBBMOL010000328.1, read on the forward strand.
GAGAGTGAGAATTCTGTAGACAATAACAGTCAATCAGTGAACAGCAGCGAATCTCATATTGAAGCAATGGCGGATGAACGTAGGACCATGGTTCAGTATGCTAGGCCTACTTTGGGTAGTACTGGATCGTGTATAGTGATGCCTGCAATAGAGGCCAACAACTTTGAAGTCAAGGCCTCTACAATGAATATGATCCACAATCAATGCCAATTTGATGGATTACCTGACGAGGACCCCTATGCTCATATTCAGATGTTCCTAGACATCTGTGTTACCGTTAAACAGAACGGGGTATCCGATGAGGCACTAAAGTTGCGTCTGTTTCCTTTCACTTTGAGAGGAAAAGCGAGGCAGTGGTTCAGTTCTTTGGACCGGAACTCTATTACGACTTGGACCCAGCTGGCAGAAACATTTTTGGACTATTACTTTCCGCCTTCTAAAACTGCCAGGTTGAGGAATGATATCACATCATTCCTTCAGTTGGAAAATGAGCCACTCCATGAAGCTTGGTTGCGATTTAAGGACTTGCTTAGGCGGTGCCCACACCACCAAATGCCTAACTGGTTGCAAGCCTCAACTTTCTATAATGGGCTTGACTATCCGACGCGACAAACCATCGATGCTGCTGCTGGTGGCACACTTGATGTCAAGACTCCTGAAGAGACTTTAGAATTGTTTGAGAACATGGCCAAGAACAACCATCAATGGAGAAACACCAGAGCAAGACCGAGAGTGGCAAGTGTTCATGAAGTGGATATGATGACCACCATTGCGGCAAAGGTCGATGCTCTAGCTAGAAAGGTCGATGGGATGGCGATATCTGCACCACCCCTATATTTATCAACCAATTCATCAGCTGATTTCATGGCTCAAGGGACTACAGAGCAGATTGATTATGTAGGTAACCCTACAAGGCCTCAGAACAACCCTTACAGCAACACCTATAATCCGGGTTGGCGCAATCACCCCAATTTTTCATGGAGTAATCCACAAATCCCTCGGGGCAATGCACCTGCACCGGGATTCCAAAGGCCTCCTCCACCACCTCTTCCAGAAAAGAAGTCTAATCTAGAGGACATGATCTCCAAGTTCATCCAAACATCTGAGCAACGCCAACAATCCACAGAGGCAGCTCTAAGGAATCATGAGGCGGCCATTCATAACTTGGAAACTTAGGTGGGTCAGATAGCAAAATTGCTTTCATAAAGACCGCAAGGATCCTTACCTAGAAACACCGAACCCAATCCTCGGGAACAGGTAAAGGCAGTGACTCTAAGGAGTGGTAAGGAATTACAATCTGACACTATTGGAGTGCAAGGGGTTGCGCTTGAAAAAGGGGTTGAGAAGAAAGAAGAAGGGGGTGCTGAGAAGGAACATGGGGCTGAGGAGATCAAAGAGAAAGAGTGTGTTCAAGGGAAAGTTAAAGCATCCACTGTTCAGCTATACAAGCCTCCAATTCCGTATCCGGGACGTCTGAAAAAGGATAAGGATCAAGAGCACTTCGGTAAGTTTCTAAACTTGTTTAAACAATTACATATCAACATACCGTTTGTGGAAGCTCTTGCGCAGATGCCCAGGTACGCGAAATTCCTAAAGGATTTGCTCTCGAATAAGAAACGGTTGGAAGATATCTCTACTGCAGTCATTGGAGCTGAGTGTTCGGCGATTTTGCAAAACAAGTTGCCCAAGAAGCTCAAGGATCCGGGTAGTTTCACTATTCCATGCTTAATAGGTGAACTACCGATGGAGAGAGCTTTGGCGGATCTCGGGGCGAGCATAAACCTGATGCCATACTCATTGTTCAAGCAACTGAACTTAGGAGAGCCAAAGCAAACAAGGATGAGCCTGCAACTGGCAGATCGCTCGATTAAGTTCCCTAGAGGAATCATTGAGGACGTCCTGGTTAAGGTAGAAAACTTTATCTTCCCTGTTGATTTTGTAATCTTTGACATGAATGCAGATGTGGAGGTCTCGCTGATCTTAGGAAAACCATTTTTGGCCACTGCAAGAGCTGTGATTGATGTGGCGGATGGAAGATTAGTTTTGAGAATGGGGGAGGATGAACTAGTAGTGAGAATCCCAGCAGCACTGAAACAAACTTTGAACGCCGACGATACATGTTATGCTATAGATTGTGTTGACAGATCGGTAAATTGTGTTATGCAAGAGTTAATGTGTAGAGATCCTCTTGAATTGAGTTTGATAGCGGATGATGATGAAGTGGGTGAAAATGTGGAGATTCAAAATGTGAAAGCTCATCTGAGAGCTTGTGAGGAAGTAGTTTGTAGAAAGGGGTTTGAGAAGATTGGGGTCGGTGAGGAAGGAAGATTGAAACCGTCAGTTGAGGAACCCCCAGAACTTGAGTTGAAGCAACTCCCTGAGTACCTTGAATATGCCTTTTTGGAGGCCAATTCTAAACTCCCTGTCATTATTTCAGCTGGTCTGACAAGGGAGCAAAGGGATAGCTTACTAAGGGTCTTGAAGGAGCACAAGGGTGCTCTTGCTCGGAAGATATCTGATATAAAGGGTATTAGTCCTTCGTTTTGCACCCATAAGATCCTGTTGGAGGAGGATTTCAAACCTGTGGTGCAACCTCAAAGAAGGTTAAACCCTAACAAGAAAGAGAGCCAAGAGGAGTTTTGACTCCACCCTCCGGTAACTTAATCAGAAGGAGCTTCCTTTCGTCGAGCAAACGACGTTAAACAAAAGCGCTTGATGGGAGGCAACCCATGCAATTAGGTTAGTTTCATTTTTGTTTTGAGTTATCACCATATTTGTTTTTTCTTTTTCCAAGGTTTTGCAGAGGAATATTTATGAAGAAGCTTTTTGAGGAGATGGACTTCAAGAAATAATCAAGAGAAGGAAAATTTTAACCTTCAGGCGACTACAAGGATGACATACACGGGCGTGTATCGCGCCCGTATAGAGAGAACGGTAAGCCACAGAGTAATACACGGTTAATAAACACGCCTGTGTTCCTGACCGTGTATACAAGGAAATGTTAAACAAGGTAGACACGGCTAAGGGAAATGGCCGTTTATCAAATCCGTGTATGGGGAGCGAGCCACAGAGGAACACACGGTCCGGACACACGGGCGTGTGTCCGACCATGTATGAGAGGTAAGTTTTCTAATTAGAAGTCAGAGGGGTACACGGTTTTATAACACGGCCGTGTGTTATACCCGTGCTTTCGAGCTCAGGCATATACACGGGCGAATTACACGCCCGTGTATTGGGACCGTGTGTGTTCGGGTATTTATACCCTTTTTAATAACCGTACCCCTCATTTTCAGTACACTCTCATCTACATATCTTTTCTCTCTATACACCATTCACTTTCCATTCCCTTGTTGGTTTCCCTCTCCCATTACTTTGACAAGGTAAAATCTCTCTCTCAGTCTTGTTCCTTTCTCTGGCGTCCCTCTCTATTTGCTCACTCAAGGTCTGATTTCCATGTGAATGTGGCGTGTTATGACATGTGGAAGATAATGAAACCTTAGGGCTTTTGTTTATCTGAGTATGGATGATGTTTTTCATGCGATTTATGAAGTTTTTTTTCCATTCTCCATTGCTCGATCGCTGTTTGGATTAGAAAATCTAGGGTTTCGAACTGTTCATGTGTGATCCTTTGTGATTGGAACGTATTCTGGATTGCATGCTGAAGGGATTTTTGCTTTAAAGCACCATTAGTACATGTGATTGATGATTCTCTCGTAATTTCTTGCAATACACGGCCGTTTATGAATTATTTTTCAAATTTTGGCGGGGATTTTCTGATATACATGGCTACAATACACTCCCGTGCCCAAGAACCGTGTATGATGCTGTGAACCTTAATTTTGATGGTTTTGCGTGCTTCCGTGATGCTAATGGTGGAGTTCCTTGTTTGCGATGTGGTTATTTGATGTATTACCTACGGGCTTTGTTTGTTTTAGACTCTTTTATTCTTGGTATGATCAAGTTCTGCTTATTTCCCTTGACAGGATGCCACGCGTCAAGACTGTTGCTCAAAAGAAGAAAAGAAACCGATCCGAAACAGGTAGTTCAAGCCAATCTGAAGCTCTTCGATACCCTGTAAATATTCAAGAGAAGGATAAAGAACGTTTTACCCTATATAAGTCGAAAAAGGTCATCAAACCGAATGTGGTGTTGGACTGGGACATTTTGAGAAGATTTGGGTTGGTCCAACAATTTGAGAGGCTCTTAGCTGACCGAGCCTGGTTTCACCTATTCATGATCGAAGAAGACTTATACGAGGAGTTAATTCTTACTTTCTTAGCCACCTTCAAGATCTCAGGTACAATGAATGCTAGTGTAAGAAACGAAGTTGAGTTTTTGGCCCATGGTGAGTACCATAAGATGTCCATGACTGAGTTCATAGGGGCTATAGGCATCTATGATGAGGGTTTTCTTCAAACCCCTGAGTTCCGCGCCCTTCCGGTTTCGTGGGGCCCAGCGAATTCTCTCTCTTTATGGACTCGGTATGGTATTGGTAACTACAGTGCCTCTCACACCAAGGCCTCTCAACTGAGAGATGGAGTACATCATATCCTACATTACATTATGGCTCGCTCTACCACTGGTAGGATCGATTCAGAGGGCGTTGTTAACACCAGAGACCTATTTCAGTTGTGGGCCATGCATACTGGAACCCGCGTCAATGTGGGTGTTTTTGCCGCTTTTTGTCTTTAGCGCCAGGCAGAGAAAGGACTGAAAGGGGTTTTCCTAGGTGCTCTAATTATTAGAATTTTGAAAAATCTGGGTTTATTCCCATTTCGAGCACCTAGTGATTTCATTGGGCGATCTCTGAAGCTTAAGGCGAGGATATTAAGCGATTGGAATTTCCAACCAATTGACGCTGACGCTGAAGAGGAGATAGGGGAAGAGGAAGAAGAGGAACCACAACTGCAGGCTGAACCGTCCGTCAATGTGTAGATGCTAGAGCTGGTTTCTCAGCTATCGCGTGATGTGGGAGAAATAAAGAAAAGCCAGAAAATGATGAAGCGGCAGATCACTAAGATGGAAAAATGGCAGAAGGGACTGAAGAAGTTTTTAATCGATTGTTTCACCAAGCTTGGTGAGAAGTTAGACATTCAGTTCTCTTCCTGTGCCAGCTCAAGCGAAGAAGACGTGATCCCTCCCGAACCGATCCGCCGACAGAGGCATACTGAGGGAAGATCGTCTTCTGCTCCACCTGCTCCATCAAAGGAAAGCCCCCACAGACCAGGCAAGGAGCGAATGGTTGTTGAGGAAGATTCCGACGATGACGACTATGAGTCTGAGAAGGATGATGACTGATTTTTCCTAACTATTTGCTAACTTGTCTGTCTAACCCTGAATTGTTTTTATTAACTATTTGCTGTGACTTTGATTATCTGTGATAAACTTTGATGATATTGACCTGTGCTTATTTGTTGTGGTGATACTCATTTCTTTTAGTTTCTCTTTTAGTGTGTTTTGTTTTTAGGATTTTATTTATACCCTTTTAGCCTTTCGATGGTGCGGATTGAATGTTAAAAGCTGATGCTCTCCGAAGGATGATTCAAGGATTTTGCACTTGCATAGAGTTTCCCCTGTGAATGACTTGCCACTTATAGATTTCAGGGGAGTTTCCCTTTTCTTTCTCCTTTTATTTTCCTTGTTTCTATTTTCTTTCTTTCGTGTACTTTGTGGGCAGACATTGGGGACAATGTCTGATTTTAAGTATAGGAAAGGGAATAGAAAGAACAGAAAGATATCACAAGAGCAATGAACTTATGGACTTTTAAATGCTAAATTTCCCTTGTTTAAGTAACATTTGGAAGCTTAATGATGATGAGAAATAGTTGCTCAGGAAACATAAAATTCCACTTGTATAGGCTCTATTTCATGGAAAATTTTTCGAATTTTGCATTATTCTCTTATTTTGTATTCTCTTTACCTTTTTAGAGTTATAGTATGGCATCCAGGTGAGGGAGACTTACTCGTTATTTAGGCTTTTATTTCAGAATTAGGATTTGATTTTGCGATCTTGAATGAAGGAACAAGTGATACTTATAGCTTGGTGACTTTCCCCTACAAAAATAATGGAATAGAACACAAATTGGGAGTAATTTGATGAAAAAAAAAATGATGATGAACAATAACAAATAGTTCAGAAGTGGATCTCATTGACTCGAGTAATTAAGTCCGAGGGGTGCCCTTTCGAGGGAATAAAATCTATTGACTTGGGTGATGAACTCGGGATCATTGGCTGAAAGCTCGCTACAAGGGTTATGAGTAAAATCCGCGAAAACTGAACTAAATGAGGCTTTAAATTAGAATATTTGGATTCGAGTGGTAGAGGTTCGAAGGGGTATCTTAAAACCTAGTAGCTTAAGATCGTCTGGTCTAGGACTTACTGGCCAAGGAAACCACTCTTATTCAATGATAAAAAAAAAAAAGAAACTGATTAGTTAATTCAACCCGAACAAGTAAATCCGAGGGACGCCCTCTATACTTGAGGGGATAACGTCTGTTAACTTGGGTGACGAGCCCGGGACTATCGATTAAAAGTTTGTTACATGGGTTAATTAACTAAGAAAAGGTACTAAAAGTTTGAACTTCCAATCCAAAAAGGGGAAAAAGATCTAGGAAATAAGTGGATGTATATGCCTGAGTTCTATAATTGTAAGTCTGATCTTAAATTTGAGATTTTTGGTTAAATGATAAAGGGTAAAAGTTTCACTTACTTGGATTAATACTGGAAATCTACTATTGGTATTTTGAATACAAGTGCTTGATAAGATTGAGTGATAAGAAAGGCGAATTGTGGAAAATGGTGGCTATCCTGGTATAAAGTGGGGTTAATGATTGAATTTCTTTCTGAGTTTTAAGAATTATGAGAATTGAGACTTCCATATGTGTAATTTGCTTGAGGACAAGAAAATGTTTAAGTGTGGGGGAGTTTGATAAGTGTAAATTAACACTTGTATTTTAGATGAATTTTATTTGTTTGTGTAATAATTTGATGTTATCTTGAAGAATTTTGATACTTCAAATAGAAATATTTCAGTTTCAGGGATGAGGACCACTATTTTGAGAAAAGATATCGATTTGGATTGAAATCGGAGAGGAATACACGAAGAAAAATACTTTTTGGAAGGAACAACAGATATACACGGCCGTGTGAAGGAATCAGGAGACTACACGGTTAGTATACACGCCCGTGTATACGACTGTGTATCAGCGTGGAAGAGTTTTTAGACAGATCAGTACACGGTTGGAATACACACCCGTGTAAACCAACCGTGCGTAGGAACACATTGAGGAGGACACACGGTTGAGTTACACACCCGTGTAGTAAACCGTGTATGAAGAACAAAGAAGCCAGAGGCATACACGGCTATTACAAACGACCGTGTGGGATATACACGCCCAGTGTTCACTGAGTCAGAGAGATACACGGTTTGCATACACGCCCGTGTAGTAGGACCGTGTATCTATCGAAGGAAGGATATCTTCAAATCGATTTTAAATCTTTCGTCCAATTTTGAAGGATATCTTCTACACGTCAGAGAGGAAGCTACCCTAGGTATAAATAGTCGTCTTTGAAGAGAGAGAAAAGAGCTTTTAGAGGGAGAAAACACGTACTGGAACCAGGGAGAACAACAGCAGCAAGGGAATTTTCGAGCTTTAATTCTAGAAAGGTTTCACACATGGATTTGATTATTTCGTTTTGTTATTCTTTGAGAACCATGTGTAGCTAATTATATCGTACCCGAATCTTACGAAAGTCTTATTACTATGTGACATTGAGTTTATTGAAAAATTAATGACGATTGAGCATCTCTGATTTCATCCATGTTATTTATTATTATTTGTTGATTTGATGTTTGCCCAGCATTAGATTACATTGATTTCGGATAAGTTGATTGGAAAATCTCTTGTTTGAATAGATCATACATCGGATGAAAAGGCTTGTATGCAATCTAGGGATAGAAAGCGTAAGTCTTCCGTATTAAATTGAATGTAATGATTTAATCTAATTGAGGGTTGTGGTATAATCATGCAATTCTAATTGTTGTTAATAAAAGAGGGATCTTTGTTAATACGGTTAGGATTAGGAGTTAGTGATTTTGGAAGAAACATTAACTTAGTGTTAGATGCTCCGCGGATCAGAGATAATCAATATTCATTAATTAGTTTCTAAGGATTGAAGTTGCATAGTAATTAGATGAGTAGTAAGAGCGGGGTACACGTTTGAACATTGAATTTGATAATTTAACTCATTGTTTGCTATTCATTGATTTCATTTCTATTAGATAATTTAGTTTAATTTAGGTAATTTGGTTAAATCCATTCACCTCGAAATTGTGCGGTTAGATAGTCGGTTTGAGGTTAGTAATAGTACTTGTTGATCCTTGAGGAGACGATACCTGAACTCAACTCTATACTATTGTAATCGATAGGGGCACTTGCCTAATTGATCGCAAGGAAGAGTTAGAGTACAAAGGATTTTAATTTGTGTGATTGCGATACATTCAACAACAATACATAGAGTGATTACAATTGTGGCCTCGATATTTTCATCGCGATGGTAGCAACAATGTTGACAACATTTGTAGCGATGATATTTGTAGCAGCTATGTCTGCAATGACAATTTTTGCGGTGACAACTGCCGCAATGATATTTGTGGTTACAATGTTTGTAGTGACAATATTTGCAACGACAACATTTGTTGTAGTGGTAATTGCAGCTACTTTGTTTAAGTAATGACATGGACAATTATTGTGACAATACGTAGAGTGATTACAATTGTGGCCTTGATATTTTCATTGGGATGGTAACAACAATGTTGACAAAATTTGTAGCGATGATATTTGTAGCAGCTCTGTTTGCAATGACAATATTTGCGGAGACAACTGCCGTAATGATATTTGTGGTTACAATGTTTGTAGTGACAATATTTGCAACGACAACATTTGTTGCGGTGCTAATTGCAGCTACTTTGTTTATGTTACGACATGGACATTTATAATGACAACACATAGAGTGATTACAATTGTGGCCTTGATATTTTCATTGCGATGTAGCAACAATGTTGACAACATTTGTAGCGATGATATTTGTAGCAGCTCTGTTTGCAATGACAATATTTGCAGAGACAACTGCCGCAATGATATTTGTGGTTACAATGTTTGTAGTGGCAATATTTGCAACAACAACATATGTTGCGGTGCTAATTGCAGCTACTTTGTTTAAGTTACGACATGGACATTTATAGTGACAGTACATAGAGTGATTACAATTGTGGCCTTGATATTTTCATCGCGATGGTAGCAACAATGTTGACAACATTTGTAGCGATGATATTTGTAGCTGCTTTGTTTGCAATGAGAATGTTTGCAGAGACAACTGCCACAATGATATTTGTGGTTGCAATGTTTGTAGTGACAATATTTGTAACGACAACATTTCATGCAGTGGTAATTGCAGCTACTTTGTCAAAGTTACGACATGGACATTTATCGTGACAATACATAGAGTGATTACAATTGTGGGCTTGATATTTTCATCGCGATGGTAGCAACAATGTTGAAAACATTTGTAGCGATGATATTTGTAGCTGCTCTGTTTGCAATGACAATATTTGCAGAGACAACTGCCGCAATGATATTTGTAGTTACAATGTTTGTAGTGACAATATTTACAACGACAACATTTGTTGAGGTGCTAATTGCAGCTACTTTGTTTAAGTTACGACAAGGACATTTATAGTGACAACATATCGAGTGATTACAATTGTGGCCTTGATATTTTCATTGCGATGGTAACAACAATGTTGACAAGATTTGTAGCGATGATATTTGTAGCAGCTATGTTTGCAATGACAATTTTTACGGTGACAACTACCGCAATGAAATTTGTGGTTACAATGTTTGTAGTGACAATATTTGCAACGACAACATTTGTTGTAGTGGTGATTGTAGCTACTTTGTTTAAGTTACGACATGGACATTTATAGTGACGATATATAGAGTGATTACAATTGTGGCCCTAAAATTTTCATCGCAATAGTAGCGACAATGTTGACAACATTCGTAGCGACGATATTTGTAGCAGCTCTGTTTGCAATGACAATATTTGCGGAGACAACTGCCGCAATGATATTTATGGTAACATTGTTTGTAGTGACAGTATTTGCAACGACAACATTTGCTGCAGTGCTAATTGCAGCTACTTTGTTTAAGTTACGACATGGACATTTATAGTGACAACACATAGAGTGATTACAATTGTGGCCTTAATATTTTCATTGCGATGGTAGCAACAATGTTGACAGCATTTGTAGCGGTGATATTTGTAGGAGCTCTGTTTGCATTGACAATATTTGCGGAGACAACTGCCGCAATGATATTTGTGGTTACAATGTTTGTAGTGACAATATTTGCAACGACAACATTTCATGCAGTGGTAATTGCAGCTACTTTGTTTAAGTTACGACATGGACATTTATAGTGACAATACATAGAGTGATTACAATTGTGGCCTTGATATTTTCATCGCGATGGTAGCAACAATGTTGACAACATTTGTAGCGATGATATTTTAGCAGCTTTGTTTGCAATGACAATATTTGCGAGACAACTGCCCAATGATATTTGTGGTTGCAATGTTTGTAGTGACAATATTTGCAACGACAACAATTCATGCTGTGGTAATTGCAGCTACTTTGTCTAAGTTACGACATGGACATTTATCGTGACAATACATAGAGTGATTACAATTGTGGGCTTGATATTTTCATCGCGATGGTAGCAACAATGTTGACAACATTTGTAGCGATGATATTTGTAGCAGCTATGTTTCCGATGACAATATTTGCGGAGACAACTGCCGCAATGATATTTGTGGTTACAATGTTTGTAGTGACAATATTTGCAACGACAACATTTGTTGAGATGCTAATTGCAGCTACTTTGTTTAAGTTACGACAAGGACATTTATAGTGACAACACATAGAGTGATTACAATTGTGGCCTTGATATTTTCATTGCGATGGTAGCAAAAGTGTTGACAACATTTGTAGCGATGATATTTGTAGCAGCTCTGTTTGCAATGACAATATTTGCGGAGACAACTGCCGCAATGATATTTGTGGTTACAATGTTTGTAGTGACAATATTTGCAACGACAACATTTCTGCAGTGTAATTGCAGCTACTTTGTTAAGTTACGACATGGACATTATAGTGACATACATAGAGTGATTACAATTGTGGCCTTGATATTTTCATCGCGATGGTAGCAACAATGTTGACAACATTTGTAGCGATGATATTTGTAGAGCTTGTTTGCAATGACAATTTTGCGGAGACAACTGCCGCAATGATATTATGTGGTTACAATGTTTGTAGTGACAATATTTGCAACGACAACATTGTTGCGGTGCTAATTGCAGCTACTTTGTTTAAGTTACGACATGGACATTTATAGTGACAACACATAGAGTGATTACAATTGTGGCCTTGATATTTTCATCGCGATGGTAGCAACAATGTTGACAACATTTGTAGCGATGATATTTGTAGGAGCTCTGTTTGCAATGACAATATTTGCGGAGACAACTGCCGCAATGATATTTGTGGTTACAATGTTTGTAGTGACAATATTTGCAACGACAACATTTGTTGAGGTGCTAATTGCAGCTACTTTGTTTAAGTTACGACATGGACATTTATAGTGACATACATAGAGTGATTACAATTGTGGCCTTGATATTTTCATTGCGATGGTAGCAACAATGTTGACAACATTTGTAGCGATGATATTTGTAGCAGCTTGTTTGCAATGACAATTTTGCAGATGACAACTGCCCAATGATATTTGTGGTTACAATGTTTGTAGTGACAATATTTGCAACGACAACATTTGTTGCGGTGCTAATTGCAGCTACTTTGTTTCAGTTACGACATGGACATTTATAGTGACAGTACATAGAGTGATTACAATTGTGGCCTTGATATTTTCATCGCGATGGTAGCAACAATGTTGACAACATTTGTAGCGATGATATTTGTAGCAGCTATGTTTGCAATGACAATTTTTACGGTAACAACTGCCGCAATGACAATTGTGGTTACAATGTTTGTTGTGACAATATTTGCAACGACAACATTTGTTGTAGTGGTAATTGCAGCTACTTTGTTTAAGTTACGACATGGACATTTATAGTGACGATACAAAGAGTGATTACAATTGTGGCCCTAATATTTTCATCGCAATGGTAGCAACAATGTTGACAAAATTTGTAGCGATGATATTTGTAGCTGCTCTGTTTGCAATGACAATATTTGCAGTGACAACTGCCGCAATGATATTTGTGGTTACAATGTTTGTAGTGACAATATTTTCAACGACAACATTTGTTGCGGTGGTAATTGCAGCTACTTTGTTTAAGTTACAACATGGACATTTATAGTGACGATACATAGAGTGATTAAATTGTGGCCCTAAAATTTTCATCGCAATGGTAGCAACAATGTTGACAACATTTGTAGCGATGATATTTGTAGCAGCTCTGTTTGCAATGACAATATTTGCGGAGACAACTGCCACAATGATATTAGTGGTTACAATGTTTGTAGTGACAATATTTGCAACGACAACATTTGTTGCGGTGCTAATTGCAGCTACTTTGTTTAAGTTACGACATGGACATTTATAGTGACAACACATAGAGTGATTACAGTTGTGGCCATGATATTTTCATTGCGATGGTAGAAACAATGTTGACAACATTTGTAGCGATGATATTTGTAGCAGCTATGTTTGCAATGACAATTATTGCAGTGACAACTGCCGCAATGATATTTGTGGTTACAATGTTAGTAGTGACAATATTTGCAACGACAACATTTCATGCAGTGGTAATTGCTACTACTTTGTTTGGGTAATGACACTGTCAATTTTTATCACAATACGTAGAATGATTACAGTTATGGGCTTGATATTTTCATCGCGATGGTAGCAACAATGCTGATAACATTTGTAGCGATGATATTTGTAGCTGCTTTGTTTGCAATGAGAATGTTTGCAGAGACAACTGCCACAATGATATTTGTGGTTGCGATGTTTGTAGTGACAATATTTGCAACGACAACATTTCATGCAGTGGTAATTGCAGCTACTTTGTCTAAGTTACGACATGGACATTTATCGTGACAATACATAGAGTGATTACAATTGTGGGCTTGATATTTTCATCGCGATGGTAGCAACAATGTTGACAACAATTTTAGCGATGATATTTGTAGCAGCTATGTTTACGATGACAATATTTGCGGAGACAACTGCCGCAATGATATTTGTGGTTACAATGTTTGTAGTGACAATATTTGCAACGACAACATTTATTGAGGTGCTAATTGCAGCTACTTTGTTTAAGTTACGACAAGGACATTTATAGTGACAACACATAGAGTGATTACAATTGTGGCCTTGATATTTTCATTGCGATGGTAGCAACAATGTTGACAACATTTGTAGCGATGATATTTGTAGCAGCTATGTTTGCAATGACAATTATTGCAGTGACACTTGCCACAATGATATTTGTGGTTACAATGTTTGTAGTGACAATATTTGCAACGACAACATTTCATGCAGTGGTAATTGCAACTACTTTATTTGCGTAATGACATTGACAATTATTGTGACAATACGTAGAATGATTACAATTGTGGCCTTGATATTTTCATCGCGATGGTAGCAACAATGTTGACAACATTTGTAGCGATGATATTTGTAGCTGCTTTGTTTGCAATGAGAATGTTTGCAGAGACAACTGCCACAATGATATTTGTGGTTGCAATGTTTGTAGTGACGATATTTGCAACGACAACATTTCATGCAGTGGCAATTGCAACTACTTTGTTTGAGTAATGACATTGACAATTATGTGACAATACGTAGAATGATTACAATTGTGGCCTTGATATTTTCATCGCGATGGTAGCAACAATGCTGACACTATTTGTAGCGATGATATTTGTAGCTGCTTTGTTTGCAATGAGAATGTTTGCAGAGACAACTGCCACAATGATATTTGTGGTTGCGATGTTTGTTGTGACAATATTTGCAACGACAACAATTCATGCAGTGGTAATTGCAGCTACTTTGTCTAAGTTACGACATGGACATTTATCGTGACAATACATAGAGTGATTACAATTGTGGGCTTGATAATTTCATCGCAATGGTAGCAACAATGTTGACAACATTTTTAGCGATGATATTTGTAGCAGCTATGTTTTCGATGACTATATTTGCGGAGACAACTGCCGCAATGATATTTGTGGTTACAATGTTTGTAGTGACAATATTTGCAACGACAACATTTGTTGTAGTGGTAATTGCAGCTACTTTGTTTAATTACGATAAGGACATTTATAGTGACAATACAACGTAGTGATTCCAATCGTGGCCTTGATATTTTCATCGGGATGGCAAACAAAAAGTGTGACAAATTTGTAGCGACGATATTTGTAGCAGCTTGCTGCAATTCAAATATTTGCAGAGACAACTGCCGCAATGATATTTGTGCTTACAATGTTTGTAGTGACAATATTGGCAACGACAACATTTGTTGCGGTGCTAATTGCAGCTATTTTGTTTAAGTCACGACATGGACATTTATAGTGGCAATACATATAGTGATTACAATTGTGGCTTTGATATTTTCATCGCGATGGTAGCAACAATGTTGACAAAATTTGTAGCGATGATATTTGTAGGAGCTATGTTTGCAATGACAATTTTTGTGTGACAACGGACGCAATGATATTTGTGATTAGAATGTTTGTAGTGATAATATTCGCAACGACAACATTTCATGCAGTGGTAATTGCAGCTACTTTGTTTGAGTAATGACATTCACAATTATTGTGACAATACTTAGAATGATTACAATTGTGGCCTTGATATTTTCATCGCGATGGTAGCAACAATGTTGATAACATTTGTAGCGATGATATTTGTAGCATCTCTGTTTGTAATGACAATGTTTGCAGAGACAACTGCCACAATGATATTTGTGGTTGCATAGTTTGTAGTGACAATATTTGCAACGACAACATTTCATGCAGTGGTAATTGTAGCTACTTTGTCTAAGTTACGACATGGACATTTATAGTGACAATACATAGAGTGATTACAATTGTGGCCTTGATATTTTCATCGCGATGGTAGCAACAATGTCGACAACATTTGTAGTGATGATATTTGTGGCAGCTATCTTTACGATGACAATATTTGCGGAGACAACTGCCGCAATGATATTTGTGGTTACAATGTTTGTAGTGACTATATTTGCAACGACAACATTTGTTGCGGTGATAATTGCTGCTACTATGTTTAAGTTATGACATGGACATTTATAGTGATAGTACATAGAGTGATTACAATTGTGGCCTTAATATTTTCATCGCAATGGTAACAACAATGTTGACAACATTTGTAGCGATGATATTTGTTACTGCTATGTTTGCAATGACAATTTTTGCAGTGACAACTGACGCAATGATATTTGTGATTACAATGTTTGTAGTGATAATATTTACAACGACAACATTTCATGCAGTGGTAATTGCGGCTACTTTGTTTGAGTAATGACATTGACAATTATTGTGACAATACGTAGAGTGATTACAATTGTGGCCTTGATATTTTCATCGCGATGGTAGCAACAATGTTGACAACATTTGTAGCGATGATATTTTTAGCCGCTATGTTTGCAAATACAATATTTGCAGTGACAACTGCTGTAATGATATTTGTGGTTGCAATGTTTCTAGTGACAATATTTGGAAGGACAACATTTGTTGTAGTGGTCATTGCAGCTCCTTTCTTTAAGTTACGACATGGACATTTATAGTGACGATACATAGAGTGATTACAATTGTGGCCTAATATTTTCACCGCAATGGTAGCAACAATGTTGAAAACATTTGTAGCGATGATATTTGTAGCAGCTTTGTTTGCAAAGACAGTATTTGCGGAGACAACTGCCGCAATGATATTTATGGTTACAATGTCTATAGTGACAATATTTGCAACGACAACATTTGTTGCGGTGCTAATTGCTGCTACTATGTTTAAGTTACGACATGGACATTTATAGTGATAGTACATCGAGTGATTACAATTGTGGCCTTAATATTTTCATCGCAATGGTAACAACAATGTTGACAACATTTATAGCGATGATATTTGTAACAGCTATGTTTGCAATGACAATTTTTGCAGTGACAACTGACGCAATGATATTTGTGATTACAATGTTTGTAGTGATAATATTTGCAACGACAACATTTCATGCAGTGGTAATTGCAGCTACTTTGTTTGAGTAATGACATTGACAATTATTGTGACAATACGTAGAGTGATTACAATTGTGGCCTAGATATTTTCATCGCGATGGTAGCAACAATGTTGACAACATTTGTAGCTATGATATTTTTAGCCGCTATGTTTGCAAATACAATATTTGCAGTGACAACTGCTGCAATGATATTTGGGGTTGCAATGTTTCTAGTGACAATATTTGCAAGGACAACATTTGTTGTAGTGGTCATTGCAGCTCCTTTCTTTAAGTTACGACATGGACATTTATAGTGACGATACATAGAGTGATTACAATTGTGGCCTAATATTTTCACCGCAATGGTAGCAACAATGTTGACAACATTTGTAGCGATGATATTTGTAGCAGCTCTGTTTGCAAAGACAATATTTGCGGAGACAACTGCCACAATGATATTTATGGTTACAATGTCTATAGTGACAATATTTGCAACGACAACATTTGTTGCGGTGCTAATTGCTGCTACTATGTTTAAGTTACGACATGGACATTTATAGTGACAGTACATAGAGTGATTACAATTGTGGCCTTGATATTTTCATCGCGATGGTAACAACAATGTTGACAAAATTTGTAGCGATGACATTTGTTGCAGCTCTGTTTGCGATGACAATATTTGCGGAGACAATTGCCGCAATGATATTTGTGGTTACAATGTCTGTAGTGACAATATTTGCAATGACAACATTTCATGCAGTGGTAATTACAGCTACTTTGTCTAAGTTACGACAAGGACATTTATAGTGACAATACAAAGAGTGATTACAATCGTGGCCTTAATATTTTCATCGGGATGCTAACAACAGTGTTGACAAAATTTGAAGCGATGATATTTGTAGCAGCTCTGTTTGCAATGACAATTTTTGCAGTGACAACTGACGCAATGATATTTGTGATTACAATGTTTGTAGTGATAATATTTGCAACGACAACATTTCATGCAGTGGGAATTGCAGCTACTTTGTTTGAGTAATGACAATGACAATTATTGTGACAATACGTAGAATGATTGCAATTTTGGCCTTGATATTTTCATCACGATGGTAGCAACAATGTTGACAACATTTGTAGCGATGATATTTGTAGCAGCTCTGTTTGCAATGACAATGTTTGCAGAGACAACTGCCACAATGATATTTGTGGTTGCAATGTTTGTAGTGACAATATTTGCAACGACAACATTTCATGCAGTGGTAATTGCAGCTACTTTGTCTAAGTTACAACATGGACATTTATAGTGACAATACATAGAGTGATTACAAATGTGGCCTTCATATTTTCATCGCGATGGTAGCAACAATGTCGACAACATTTGTAGCGATGATATTTGTAGCAGCATTGTTTACGATGACAATATTTGCAAAGACAACAGCCGCAATGATATTTGTGGTTACAATGTTTGTAGTGACAATGTTTGCATCGACAACATTTGTTGAGGTGTGAATTGCAGCTACTTTGTTTAAGTTACGAGATAGACATTTATAGTGACATTACATAGAGTGATTACAATTGTGGCCTTGATATTTTCATCGCGATGGTAGCAACAATGTAGACAACATTTGTAGTGATGATATTTTTAGCCGTTATGTTTGCAAATACAATATTTGCAGTGACAACTGCTGCAATCATATTTGTGGTTGCAATGTTTCTAGTGACAATAATTGCAACGACAACATTTGTTGTAGTGGTCATTGCAGCTACTTTGTTTAAGTTACGATATGGACATTTAAAGTTACGATACATCGAGTGACTACAATTGTGGCCCTAATATTTTCATCGCAATGGTAGCAACAATGTTGACGACATTTGTAGCGATGATATTTGTAGCAGCTCTGTTTGCAATGACAATATTTGCGAGACAACTGCCGCAATGATATTTGTGGTTACAACATCTGTAGTGACAATATTTGCAACGACAACATTTGTTGCGGTGCTAATTGCAGCTACTTTGTTTAAGTTACGACATGGACATTTATAGTGACATTACATAGAGTGATTACAATTGTGGCCTTGATATTTTCATCGTGATGGTAACAACAATGTTGACAAAATTTGTAGCGATGACATTTGTTGCAGCTCTGTTTGCGATGACAATATTTGCGGAGACAATTGCCGCAATGATATTTGTGGTTACAATGTCTGTAGTGACAATATTTGCAATGACAACATTTCATGCAGTGGTAATTACAGCTACTTTGTCTAAGTTACGACAAGGACATTCATAGTGACAATACAAAGAGTGATTACAATCGTGGCCTTAATATTTTCATCGGGATGCTAACAACAGTGTTGACAAAATTTGAAGCGATGATATTTGTAGCAGCTCTGTTTGCAATGACAATATTTCTGGAGACAACTGCCGCAATGATATTTGTGCTTACAATGTTTGTAGTGACAATATTGGCAACGACAACATTTGTTGCCGTGCTAATTGCAGCTATTTTGTTTAAGTCACGACATGGACATTTATAGTGACAATACATATAGTGATTACAATTGTGGCCTTGATATTTTCATCGCGATGGTAGCAACAATGTTGACAAAATTTGTAGCGATGATATTTGGAGCAGCAATGTTTGCAATGACAATTTTTGCAGTGACAACTGACGCAATGATATTTGTGATTACAATGTTTGTAGCGATAATATTTGCAACGACAACATTTCATGCAGTGGTAATTGCAGCTACTTTGTTTGAGTAATGACATTGACAATTATTGCGACAATACGTAGAATGATTACAATATTGGCCTTGATATTTTCATCGCGATGGTAACAACAATGTTGATAACATTTGTAGCGATGATATTTGTAGCAGCTCTGTTTGCAATCACAATGTTTGCATAGACAACTGCCACAATGATATTTGTGGTTGCAATGTTTGTAGTGACAATATTTGCAACGACAACATTTCATGCAGTGGTAATTGCAGCTACTTTGTCTAAGTTACGACATGGACATTTATAGTGACAATACATAGAGTGATTACAATTGTAGCCTTGATATTTTCATCGCGATGGTAGCAACATTGTCGACAACATTTGTTGCGATGATATTTGTGGCAGCTATGTTTACGATGACAATATTTGCGGAGACAACTGCCGCAATGATATTTGTGGTTACAATGTTTGTAGTGACAATATTTGCAACGACAACATTTCATGCAGTGGTAATTGCAGCAACTTTGTTTGAGTAATGACATTGACAATTATTGTGACAATACGTAGAATGATTACAATTGTGGCCTTGATATTTTCATCGCGATGGTAGCAACAATGTCGACAACATTTGTAGGGATGATATTTGTAGCAGCTATGTTTACGATGACAATATTTGCAAAGACAACTGCCGCAACGATATTTGTGGTTACAATGTTTGTAGTGACAATATTTGCAACGACAACATTTATTGAGGTGCGAATTGCAGCTACTTTGTTTAAGTTACGAGATGGACATTTATAGTGACATTACTTAGAGTGATTACAATTGTGGCCTTGATATTTTCATCGCGATGGTAGCAACAATGTAGACAACATTTGTAGCGATGATATTTTTAGCCGTTATGTTTGCAAATACAATATTTGCAGTGACAACTGTTGCAATGATATTTGTGGTTGCAATGTTTCTAGTGACAATAATTGCAACGACAACATTTGTTGTAGTGGTCATTGCAGCTACTTTGTTTAAGTTACGACATGGACATTTATAGTGACGATACATCGAGTGATCACAATTGTGGCCCTAATATTTTCATCGCAATGGTCGCAACAATGTTGACAACATTTGTAGCGATGATATTTGTAGCAGCTCTGTTTGCAATGACAATATTTGCGGTGACAACTGCCGCAATGATATTTGTGGTTACAACGTCTGTAGTGACAATATTTGCAACGACAACATTTCTTGCAGTGGTAATTGCTGCTACTTTGTCTAAGTTACGACATTGATATTTATAGTGACAATACATAGAGTGATTACAATTGTGGCCTTGATATTTTGATCGGGATGGTAACAATAATGTTGGCAAAGTTTGTAGCGATGATATTTGTAGCAGATCTGTTTGCAATGACAATATTTGCGGAGACAACTGCCGCAATGATATTTGTGGTTACAATGTTTGTAATGACAATATTTGCAATGACAACATTTGTTGCGGTGCTAATTGCAGCAACTTTGTTTAAGTTACAACATGGACATGAGGATTACAATTGTGGCCTTGATATTTTCATCGGATGGTAACAACAATGTTGACAAATTTTAGCGATGATATTTGTAGCAGATTGTTTGCAATGACAATTTTGCAGAGACAACTGCCCAATGATTTTTATGGTTGCAAGTTTGTAGTGACAATATTTGCAACGACAACATTTCTGCAGTGGTAATTGTAGCTACTTTTTAAGTACGACATGGACATTTATGTGACAATACATAGAGTGATTACAATTGTGGCCTTGATATTTTCATCGCGACGGTAGCAACAATGTTGACAACATTTGTAGCGATGATTTTGTAGCAGTGTGTTTACGATACATTTTGCGAGACAACTGCCGCAATGGATTTGTGGTTACAATGTTTGTAGTGACAATATTTGCAACGACAACATTTATTGAGTGCTAATTGCAGCTACTTTGTTTAAGTTAGAGATGGACATTTATAGTGACAATACATAGATGATTACAATTGTGGCCTTGATATTTTCATCGCATGGTAGCAACAATGTTGACAACATTTGTAGCGATGATATTTTAGCGCTTGTTTGCAATGACAATATTTGCGGACAACTGCCGCAATGATATTTGTGGTTCAATGTTTGTAGTGACAATATTTGCAACGACAACATTTGTTGTAGTGGTAATTGCAGCTACTTTTTTAAGTTAAGACATGGACATTTATAGTGACAATACATAGAGGATTACAATTGTGGCCTTGATATTTTCATCGGATGGTACAACAATGTTGACAAATTTTTAGCGATGATATTTGTAGCAGTCTGTTTGCAATGAAATTTTGCGAGACAACTGCCCAATGATTTTTGGTTACAAGTTTGTAGTGACAATATTTGCAACGACAACATTTTGCGTGGTATTGAGCTACTTTGTTTAAGTTACGACAGGACATTTAGTGACAATACATGGTGATTACATTGTGGCCTGATATTTTCATCGCGAGTAGAACAATGTGACAACTTTGTAGCGATGAATTTGTAAGCTTGTTTAATCATATTTGCGAGACAACTGCCGCAATGATTTGTGGTTACAATGTTTGTAGTGACAATATTTGCAACGACAACATTTGTTGGGTGCATTGCAGTACTTTGTTTAATTAGATGGACATTTATAGTGACATAATAGAGTGATTACAATTGTGGCCTTGATATTTTCATCGCTGGTAGCAACAATGTTGACAACATTTGTAGCGATGATATTTTGCGCTGTTGCAAACAATATTTGCGTGACAACTGCCGCAATGATATTTGTGGTTACAATGTTTGTAGTGACAATATTTGCAACGACAACATTTGTTGTAGTGGTAATTGCAGTACTTTTTTAAGTTAAGACATGGACATTTATAGTGACATACATAGAGTGATTACAATTGTGGCTTGATATTTTCATCGGATGGTACAACAATGTTGACAACATTTGTAGCGATGATATTTTTGCAGTTGTTTGCAAAAATTTTGCGACAATGCCAATGATTGGTTACATGTTTGTAGTGACAATATTGCAACGAAACATTTGTTGAGTGAATTGCAGTACTTTGTTAGTAAGACATGGACATTTATAGTGACAATACATAGAGTGATTACAATTGTGGCCTTGATATTTTCATCGGATGGTAGCAACAATGTTGACAACATTGTAGCGATGATATTTGTGAGCTGTTTGCAAAAATATTTGCGGACAACTGCGAATGATATTGTGGTTACAATGTTTGTAGTGAAATTTTGCAACGACAACATTTTGAGTGGTAATTGCAGTACTTTGTTTAGTACGACATGGACATTTATAGTGACAATACTAGAGTGATTACAATTGTGGCTTGATATTTTCATCGCATGGTAGCAACAATGTTGAAAATTTGTAGCGATGATATTTGTGAGCTTGTTTGCAGACATATTTGGGGACAACTGCGCAATGATATTTGTGGTTACAATGTTTAGTGACAATATTTGCACGACAACATTTGTTGGTGGAATTGCAGTACTTTGTTTGTACGACATGGACATTTATGTGACAATACATAGAGGATTACAATTGTGGCCTGTATTTTCATCGGATGGTACAACAATGTTGCAACATTTTAGCGATGATATTTGAGTATGTTTGCGAAATTTTGCGGGACAACTCCGCAATGATTTGTTACATGTTTGTAGTGACATATTTGCAACGACAACATTTTGAGTGGAATTGCAGTACTTGTTTAGTAAGACATGGACATTTATTGTGACAATACATAGAGTGATTACAATTGTGGCCTTGATATTTTCATCGCGATGGTAGCAACAATGTTGACAAATTTGTAGCGATGATATTTGTAGCAGATCTGTTTGCAATGACAATATTTGCGGAGACAACTGCCGCAATGATATTTGTGGTTACAATGTTTGTAGTGAAAATATTTGCAACGACAACATTTGTTGCGGTGCTAATTGCAGCTACTTTGTTTAAGTTACGACATGGACATTTATAGTGACAATACATAGAGTGATTACAATTGTGGCCTTATATTTTCATCGCAATGGTAGCAACAATGTTGACAACATTTGTAGCGATGATATTTGTAGCAGCTTTGTTTGCAATGACAATATTTGCGGAGACAACTGCCGCAATGATATTTGTGGTTACAATGTCTGTAGTGACAATATTTGCACCGACAACATTTCTTGCAGTGGTAATTGCAGCTACTTTTTCTAAGTTACCACATGGACATTTATAGTGACAATACATAGAGGGATTACAATTGTGGCCTTGATATTTTCATCGGGATGGTAACAACAATGTTGTCAAAATTTTTAGCGATGATATTTGTAGCAGCTTTGTTTGCAATGACAATATTTGCAGAGACAACTGCCGCAATGATATTTGTGGTTGCAATGTTTCTAGTGACAATATTTGCAACGACAACATTTGTTGTAGTGGTCATTGCAGCTCCTTTCTTTAAGTTAAGACATGGACATTTATAGTGACGATACATAGAGTGATTACAATTGTGGCCCTAATATTTTCATCGCAATGGTAGCAACAATGTTGACAACATTTTTAGCGATGATATTTATTGCAGCTCTGTTTGCAAAGACAATATTTGCGGAGATAACTGCCGCAATGATATTTGTGGTTACAATGTCTGTAGTGACAATATTTGCAACGACAACATTTCATGCAGTGGTAATTGCAGCTACTTTGTCTTAGTTACGACATTGACATTTATAGTGACAATACATAGAGTGATTACAATTGTGGCTTTGATATTTTCATCGGGATGGTAACAACAATGTTGAGAAAATTTGTAGCGATGATATTTTTGTAGTATGTTTGCAGGACAATATTTGCGAGTGACAACTGCCGCAGATGATTAGTGGTTACAATGTTTGTAGTGAAATATTTGCAACGACAACATTTGTTGGTGCAATTGCAGTACTTTGTTTAAGTTACGACATGGACATTTATAGTGACAATACATAGAGTGATTACAATTGTGGCCCTAATATTTTCATCGCATGGTAGCAACAATGTTGACAACATTTTAGCGATGATATTTGTTAGATATGTTTGCAATGACAATATTTGCGGTAGACAACTGCCGCAATGATATTTGTGGTTACAATGTTTTAGTGACAATATTTGCAACGACAACATTTGTTGTGTGGTCATTGCAGCTACTTTGTTTAAGTTACGAATGGACATTTATAGTGACAATACATGAGTGATTACAATTGTGGCCTTATATTTTCATCGCAATTGGTAGCAACAATGTTGACAACATTTGTAGCGATGATATTTGTGCAGCTATGTTTGCAAGACAATATTTCGGAGACAACTGCGCAATGATATTGTGGTTACAATGTTGTAGTGACAATATTTGCACGACAACATTCTTGCTAGTGGAATTGCAGCTACTTTGTTTAGTTACCACATGGACATTTATAGTGACAATACATAGAGTGATTACAATTGTGGCCTTGATATTTTCATCGGATGGTAACAACAATGTTGCAAAAATTTTTAGCGATGATATTGTAGAGCATCTGTTTGCAATGACAAATTTTGCGGAGACAACTGCCACAATGATATTTAGTGGTTCAATGTTTGTAGTGACAATATTTGCAACGACAACATTTATGAGTGGTAATTGCAGCTACTTTGTTTAAGTTACGACATGGACATTTACAGTGACAGTACAAAGAGTGATTACAATTGTAGCCCTAATATTTTCAACGCAATGGTGGCAACAATGTTGACAACATTTGTAGCGATGATATTTGTAGTAGCTATGTTTGCAATGACAATTTTTGCGGTGACAACTACCGCAATGATATTTCTGGTTACAATGTTTGTAGTGACAATATTTGCAACGACAACATTTGTTGTAGTGGTAATTGCATCTACTTTGTTTGACTAATGACATGGACAATTATTGTGACAATACGTAGAGTGATTACAATTGTGGCCTTGATATTTTCATTGGGATGGTAACAACAATGTTGACAAAATTTGCAGCGATGATCTTTGTAGCAGCTCTGTTTGCAATGACAATATTTGCAGAGACAATTGCCGCAATGATATTTGTGGTTACAATGTTTGTAGTGACAATATTTGCAACGACAACATTTGTTGCCGTGGCAATTGCAGCTACATTGTTTGAGTAACGACATGGACATTTATTGTGACAATACATTGAGTGATTACAATTGTGGTCTTGATATTTTCACCGCGATGGTAGCACCATTGATGACCACATTTGTAGCGATGATATTTGTAGTAGTACTATTTGCAATGACAATATTTGCAGAGACAACTGCCGCAATGATATTTGTGGTTACAATGTTTGTAGTGATAATATTTGCAAAGACAACATTTGTTGACTTGCTAATTGCAGCTAAATTGTTTAAGTAACGACATGGACATTTATAGTGACGATACATAGAGTGATTACAATTGTGGCCTTGATATTTTCATCGCGATAGTAGCAACAATGTTGACAACATTTGTAGCAGCTATGTTTGCAATGACTATTTTTGCAGTGACAACTGCCGCAATGATATTTGTGGTTACAATGTTTGTAGTGACAATATTTGCAAAGATAACGTTTGTTGTAGTGGTAATTGCAGCTACTTTGTTTGGGTAATGACATTGGCAATTATTGTGACAATACGTAGAACGATTACAATGGTGGCCTTGATATTTTCATCGCGATGGTAGCAACAATGTTGACAACATTTGTAGCGATGATATTTGTAGCAGCTATGTTTGCAAAGACAATATTTGTAGTGAGAACTGCCGCAATGATATTTGTGGTTACCATGTTTGTAGTGACAATATTTGCAACGACAACATTTGTTGTAGTGCTAATTGCAGCTATTTTGTTTAAGTTACGACATGGACATTTATAGTGACAATACATAGAGTGATTACAATTGTGGCCTTGATATTTTCATCGCGACGGTAGCAACAATGTTGACAAAATTTGTAGCGATGATATTTCTAGCAGCTCTGTTTGCATTGACAATATTTGCAGTGAGAACTGCCGCAATGATATTTGTGGTTACAATGTTTGCAGTGACAAAATTTGCAACGACAACGTTTGTTGCGGTGCTAATTGCAGCTACCTTATTTAAGTTACGACATGGACGTTTATAGTGACAGTACATAGAGTGATTACAATTGTGGCCCTAATATTTTCATCGCAATGGTAGCAACAATGTTGACAACATTTGTAGCGATGATATTTGTAGCAGCTATGTTTGCAATGACAATTTTTGCAGTGACAACTATAGCGATGATATTTCTGGTTACAATGTTTGTAGTGACAATATTTGCAATGACAACATTTGTTGTAGTGGTAATTGCAGCTACTTTGTTTCAGTAATGACATGGACAATTATTGTGACAATATGTTGAGTGATTACAATTGTGGCCTTGATATTTTCATCGGGATGGTAACAACAATGTTGACAAAATTTGTAGCGATGATATTTGTAGCTGCTCTGTTTGCAAAGATAATATTTGCGGAGACAACTGCCGCAATGATATTTGTGGCTACAATGTTTGTAGTGACAATATTTGCAACAACAACATTTGTTGCAGTGGCAATTGCCGCTACATTGTTTGAGTAACGACATTGACATTTATTATGACAATGCATTGAGTGATTACAATTATGGTCTTGATATTTTCACCGCGATGGTAGCACCATTGATGACCACATTTGTAGCGATGATATTTGTAGCAGCACTGTTTGCAATGACAATATTTGCGGAGACAACTGCCGCAATGATATTTGTGGTTACAATGTTTGTAGTGATAATATTTGCAAAGACAACATTTGTTGAGGTGCTAATTGCAGCTAAATTGTATAAGTAACGACCTGGACATTTATAGTGACGATACATAGAGTGATTACAATTGTGGCCTTGATATTTTCATCGCGATGGTAGCAACAATGTTGACAACATTTGTAGCGATGATATTTGTAGCAGCTATGTTTGCAATGACTATTTTTGCAGTGACAACTGCCGCAATGATATTTGTGGTTACAATGTTTGTAGTGACAACATTTGCAAAGATAACGTTTGTTGTAGTGGTAATTGCAGTTACTTTGTTTGGGTAATGACATTGACAATTATTGTGACAATAAGTAGAACGATTACAATTGTGGCCTTGATATTTTCATCGCGACGGTAGCAACAATGTTGACAACATTTGTAGCGATGATATTTGTAGCAGCTCTGTTTGCAATGGGAATATTTGCTGAGACAACTGCATCAATGATATTTGCGGTTGCAATGTTTGTAGTGACAATATTTAAACGACAACATTTGTTGCAGTGCTAATTGCAGCTACTTTGTTTAAGTTACGACATGGACATTTATAGTGACAGTACATAGAGTGATTACAATTGTGGCCTGGATATTTTCAACGGGATGGTAACAACAATGTTGACAAAATTTGCAGCGATGATATTTGCAGCAGATCTGTTTGCAATGACAATATTTGCGGAGACAACTGCCGCAATTAAATTTATGGTTACAATGTTTGTAGTGACAATATTTGAACGACAACATTTGTTGCAGTGCTAATTGCAGCTACTTTGTTTAAGTTACGACATGGACATTTATAGTGACAGTACATAGAGTGATTACAATTGTAGCCTTGATATTTTCATCGCGATGGTAGAAACAATGTTGGCAACATTTGTAGCGATGATATTTGTAGCAACTATGTTTGCGATGACAATATTTGCGGAGAGAACTACCGCAATGATATTTGTGGTTACAATGTTTGTAGTGGCAATATTTGCAACGGCAACATTTGTTGTAGTGGTAACTGCAGCTACTTTGTTTGAGTAATGACATGGACAATTATTGTGACAATACGTAGAGTGATTACAATTGTGGCCTTGATATTTTCATCAGGATGGCCACAACAATGTTGACAAAATTTGTAGCGATGGTATTTGTAGCAGATCTGTTTGCAATGACAATATTTGCGGAGACAACTGCCGCAATGATATTTGTGGTTATAATGTTTGTAGTGAAAATATTTGCAACGACAACATTTGTTGCGGTGCTAATTGCAGCTACTTTATTTAAGTTACGACATGGACATTTATAGTGACAGTACATAGAGTGATTACAATTGTGGCCTTGATATTTTCATCGCCATGGTAGCAACAATGTTGGCAACATTTGTAGCGATGATATTTGTAGCAGCCATGTTTGCGATGACAATATTTGCGGAGACAACTACCACAATGATATTTGTGGTTACAATGTTTGTAGTGACAATATTTGCAACGACAACATTTCATGCAGTGGTAATTGCAGCTACTTTGTCTAAGTTACGACATGGACATTAATAGTGACAAAACATTTAGTGATTACAGTTGTGGCCTTCATATTTTCATCGCGATGGTTGCAACAATGTTGACAACATTTGTAGCGATGATATTTGTAGCAGCTATGTTTGCAATGACAATTTTTGCGGAGACAACTGCCGCAATGATATTTGTGGTTACAATGTTTGTAGTGACTTTGCAACGATAACATTTGTTGTAGTGGTAATTGCAGCTACATTGTTTGAGCAACGACATGGACATTTATTGTGACAATACATTGAGTGATTACAATTGTGGTCTTGATATTTTCACCGCGATGGTAGCACCATTGATGACCACATTTGTAGCGATGATATTTGTAGCAGCACTGTTTGCAATGACAATATTTGTGGAGACAACTGCCGCAATGATATTTCTGGTTACAATGTTTGTAGTGAAAATATTTGCAACGACAACATTTGTTGCGGTGCTAATTGCAGCTACTTTGTTTAAGTTACGAGATGGACATTTATAGTGACAGTACATAGAGTGATTACAATTGTGGCCTTGATATTTTCATTGCGATGGTAGCAACAATGTTGGCAACATTTGTAGCGATGATATTTGTAGCAGCTATGTTTGCAATGACAATTTTTGTGGTGACAACTACCGCAATGATATTTGTGGTTATAATGTTTGTAGTGACAATATTTGCAACGACAACATTTATTGTAGTGGTAACTGCAGCTACTTTGTTTGAGTAATGATATTGACAATTATAGTGACAATACGTAGAGTGATTACAATTGTGGCCTTGATATTTTCATCGGGATGGCAACAACAATGTTGACAAAATTTGTAGCGATGGTATTTGTAGCAGATCTGTTTGCAATGACAATATTTGCGGAGACAACTGCCGCAATGATATTTGTGGTGACAATGTTTGTAGTGAAAATATTTGCAACGATAACATTTGTTGCGGTGCTAATTGCAGCTACTTTGTTTAAGTTACGAGATGGACATTTATAGTGACAGTACATAGAGTGATTACAATTGTGGCCTTGATATTTTCATCGCGATGGTAGCAACAATGTTGGCAACATTTGTAGCGATGATATTTGTAGCAGCTATGTTTGCAATGACAATTTTTGCTGTGACAACTACCGCAATGATATTTGTGGTTACAATGTTTGTAGTGACAATATTTGCAACGACCACATTTATTGTAGTGGTAACTACACGTACTTTGTTTGAGTATTGACATGGACAATTATCGTGACAATACGTTTGGTGATTACAATTGTGGCCTTGATATTTTCATCGTGATGGTAGCAATAATGTTGACAACATTTATAGCGATGATATTTGTAGCAGCTATGTTTGCAATGACAATATTTGCGGAGACAACTTCCGCAATGATATTTGTGGTTACAATGTTTGTAGTGAAAATATTTGCAACGACAATATTTGTTGCGGTGCTAATTGCAGCTACTTTGTTTAAGTTACGACATGGACATTTATAGTGACAGTACATAGAGTGATTACAATTGTGGCCTTGATATTTTCATCGCGGTGGTAGCAACAATGTTGACAACATTTGTAGCGATGATATTTGTAGCAGCTATGTTTGCAATGACAATATTTGCGGTGACAAACTGCACAATGATTTTTGTGGTTCTATGTTTGTAGTGACAAATTTGCAACGATAACATTTGTTGTAGTGGTAATTGCAGCTACATTGTTTAAGTAACGACATGGACATTTATTGTGACAATACATTGAGTGATTACAATTGTGGTCTTGATATTTTCACCGCGATGGTAGCACCATTGAGACCACATTTGTAGCGATGATATTTGTAGCAGCACTGTTTGCAATGACAATATTTGTGGAGACAACTGCCGCAATGATATTTGTGGTTACATTGTTTGTAGTGAAAATATTTGCAACGACAACATTTGTTGCGGTGCTAATTGCAGCTACTTTGTTTAAGTTATGAGATGGACATTTATAGTGACAGTACATAGAGTGATTACAATTGTGGCCTCGATAATTTTCATCGCGATGGTAGCTACAATGTTGGCAACATTTGTAGCGATGATATTTGTAGCAGCTATGTTTGCAATGACAATTCTTGCGTGAACTCGCGATGATATTTGTGGTTACAATGTTTGTAGTGACAATATTTGCAAAGATAACGTTTGTTGTAGTGGTAATTGCAGCTACTTTGTTTGGGTAATGACATTGACAATTATTGTGACAATACGTAGAACGATTACAATTTTGGCCTTGATATTTTCATCGCAATGGTAGCAACAATGTTGACAACATTTGTACCGATGATATTTTTTGCGGCTCTGTTTGCATTGAGAATATTTGCTGAGACAACTGCCACAATGATTTTTGTGGTTGTATGTTTGTAGTGACAAAATTTGCAACGATAACATTTGTTGTAGTGGTAATTGCAGCTACATTGTTTAAGTAACGACATGGACATTTATTGTGACAATACATTGAGTGATTACAATTGTGGTCTTGATATTTTCACCGCGATGGTAGCACCATTGACGACCACATTTGTAGCGATGATATTTGTAGCAGCACTGTTTGCAATGACAATATTTGTGGAGACAACTGCCGCAATGATATTTGTGGTTACATTGTTTGTAGTGAAAATATTTGCAACGACAACATTTGTTGCGGTGCTAATTGCAGCTACTTTGTTTAAGTTATGAGATGGACATTTATAGTGACAGTACATAGAGTGATTACAATTGTGGCCTCGAAATTTTCATCGCGATGGTAGCTACAATGTTGGCAACATTTGTAGCGATGATATTTGTAGCAGCTATGTTTGCAATGACAATTCTTGCGGTGACAACTACCGCAATGATATTTGTGGTTACAATGTTTGTAGTGACAATTTTTGCAACGACAACATTTATTGTAGTGGTAACTGCAGCTACTTTGTTTGAGTAATGACATGGACAATTATTGTGACATTACGTAGAGTGATGACAATTGTGGCCTTGATATTTTCATCGGGATGGCAACAACAATGTTGACAAAATTTGTAGCGATGGTATTTGTAGCAGATATGTTTGCAATGACAATATTTGCGGAGACAACTGCCGCAATGATATTTGTGGTTACAATGTTTGTAGTGAAAATATTTGCAACGTCAACATTTGTTGCGGTGCTAATTGCAGCTACTTTGTTTAAGTTACGACATGGATATTTATAGTGACAGTACATAGAGTGATTACAATTGTGGCCTTGATATTTTCATCGCGGTGGTAGCAACAATGTTGGCAACATTTTTAGTGATAATATTTGTAGCAACTATGTTTGCAATGACAATATTTGCGGTGACAACTGCCGCGATGATATTTGTGGTTTCAATGTTTATAGTGACAATATTTGCAAAGATAACATTTGTTGTAGTGGTAATTGCTGCTACTTTGTTTGGGTAATGACATTGACAATTATTGTGACAATACGTAGAAC
This sequence comes from Laguncularia racemosa, assembly GCA_037954665.1. NCBI lineage: Eukaryota > Viridiplantae > Streptophyta > Magnoliopsida > Myrtales > Combretaceae > Laguncularia > Laguncularia racemosa. The sequence continues at coordinate 43,891 of JBBMOL010000328.1, forward strand.
GATTGCAATTGTGGCCTTGATATTTTCATCGCAACGGTAGCAACAATGTTGACAACATTTGTAGCGATGATATTTGTAGCAGCTCTGTTTGCATTGAGAATATTTGCTGAGACAACTGCCACAATGATTTTTGTGGTTGCATGTTTGTAGTGACAAAATTTACAACGACAACGTTTGTTGCAATGCTAATTGTAGCTACTTTGTCTAAGTTACGACATCGACATTTATGGTGACAATACATTCAGTGATTACAATTTTGGCCTTGATATTTTCATCGGGATGGTAACAACAATGTTGAGAAAATTTGTAGCGATGATATTTGTAGCAGTTCTGTTTGCAATGACAATATTTGAGGAGAAAACTGCCGCAATGATATTTGTGGTTACAATGTTTGTAGTGACAATATTTGCAACGACAACATTTGTTGCGGTGCTAATTGCAGCTACTTTGTTTAAGTTACGACATGGACATTTATAGTGGCAGTATATAGACTGATTACAATTGTGGCCTTGATATTTTCATCGTGATGGTAGCAACAATGTTGACAACATTTGTAGCGATGATATTTTTAGCCGCTATGTATGCAATGACAACTGCTGCAATGTTATTTGTGGTTACGATGTTTCTAGTGACAATATTTGCAACGACAACATTTGTTGTAGTGGTCCTTGCAGCTACTTTGTTTAAGTTATGACATGGACATTTATAGTGACGATACATAGAGTGATTACAATTGTGGCCCTAATATTTTCATCGCAATGGTAGCAACAATGTTAACAACATTTGCAGCGATGATATTCGTAGCAGCTCTGTTTGCAATGACAATATTTGCGGAGACAACTGCCGCAATGATATTTGTGGTTACAATGTTTGTATTGACAATATTTGCAACGACAACATTTGTTGAGGTGGTAACTGCAGCTACCTTGTTTAAGTTACGAGATGGACATTTATAGTGACAATACATATAGTGATTACAATTGTGGCCTTGATATTTCCATCGCGATGGTAGCAACAATGTTGACAACCTTTGTAGCGATGATATTTTTAGCCGCTATGTTTGCAATGACAATATTTGTAGTGACAACTGCTGCAATGATATTTGTGGTTGCAATGTTTCTAGTGGCAATATTTGCAACGACAACATTTGTTGTAGTGGTCATTGCAGCTACTTTGTTTAAGTTACAACATGCATATTTATAGTGACAATACATAGAGTGATTACAATTGTCGCCCTAATATTTTCATCGCAATGGTAGCAACAATGTTGACAACACTTGTAGCGATGATATTTGTAGCAGCTCTGTTTGCAATGACAATATTTGCGGAGACAACTGCCGCAATGATATTTGTGGTTTCAATGTCTGTAGTGACTATATTTGCAACGACAACATTTCATGTAGTGGTAATTGCAGCTACTTTGTCTTAGTTACGACATTGACATTTATAGTGACAATACATAGAGTGATTACAATTGTGGCCTTGATATTTTCATCGGGATGGTAACAACAATGTTGACAAAATTTGTAGCGATGATATTTGTAGCAGATCTGTTTGCAATGACAATATTTGCGGAGACAACTGCCGCAAAGATATTTGTGGTTACAAAGTTTGTATTGACAATATTTGCAACGACAACATTTGTTGCAGTGGTAATTGCAGCTACTTTGTTTAAGTTACGACATGGACATTTATAGTGACGATACATAGAGTGATTACAATTGTGGCCCTAATATTTTAATCGCAATGGTAGCAACAATGTTGACAACACTTGTAGCGATGATATTTGTAGCAGCTCTGTTTGCAATGACAATATTTGCGGAGACAACTGCCGCAATGATATTTGTGGTTACAATGTCTGTAGTGACAATATTTGCAACGACAACATTTTAAGCAGTGGTAATTGCAGCTACTTTGTTTATGTTACGACATGCACATTTATAGTGACAATACATAGAGTGATTACAATTGTGGCCTTGATATTTTCATCGCGATGGTAGCAACAATGTTGACAACATTTGTAGCGATGATATTTTTAGCCGCTATGTTTGCAAAGATAATATTTGCAGTGACAACTGCTGCAATGATATTCGTGGTTGCAATGTTTCTAGTGACAATATTTGCAACGACAACATTTGTTGTAGTGGTCATTGCAGCTACTTTGTTTAAGTTACGACATGGACATTTATAGTGATGATACATAGAGTGATTGCAATTGTGGCCCTAATATTTTCATCGCAATGGTAGCAACAATGTTGGCAACATTTGTAGCGATGATATTTGTAGCAGCTCTGTTTGCAATGACAATATTTGCGGAGACAACTGCCGCAATGATATTTGTGGTTACAATGTTTGTAGTGACAATATTTGCAACGACAACATTTGTTGTAGTGGTAATTGCAGCTACATTGTTTGAGTAACGATATGGACATTTATAGTGACAATACATAGAGTGATTACAATTGTGCTCTTGATATTTTCACCGCGATGGTAGCACTAATGATGATCACATTTGTAGCGATGACATTTGTAGCTGCACTATTTGCAATGACAATATTTGCGGAGACAACTGCCGCAATGATATTTGTGGTTACAATGTTTGTAGTAACAATATTTGCAGAGACAACATTTGTTGTGGTGCTAATTGGAGCTAATTTGTTTAAGTAACGACACGGACATTTATAGTGACGATACATAGAGTGATTACAATTGTGGCCTTGATATTTTCATCACAATGGTAGTAACAATGTTGACAACATTTGAAGCGATGATATTTGTAGCAGCTCTGTTTGCAATGACAATATTTCCGGAGACAACTGCCGCAATGATATTTGTGGTTACAATGTTTGTAGTGACAATATTTACAAAGACAACATTTTTGAGTTGCTAATTGCAGCTACTTTGTTTAAGCTACGATATGGACTTTTATAGTGACGATACATAGAATGATTACAATTGTGGCCTTGATATTTTCATCACCACGGTAGCAACAATGTTGACAACATTTGAAGCGATGATATTTGTAGCAGCTCTGTTTGCAATGACAATATTTCTAGAGACAACTGCCGCAATGAAATTTGTGGTTACAATGTTTATAGTGACAATATTTGCAATGACAACATTTGTTGCGATGCTAACTGCAGCAACTTTTTTCAAGTTGCGACATGGAGATTTATAGTGACAATACATAAAGTGATTACAATTGTGGCCTTGTTATATTCATCGCGATGGTAGCAACAATGTTGACAACATTTGTAGCTATGATATTTGTAGCAGCTATCTTTTCAATGACAATTTTTGCGGTGACAACAGCCGCAATGATATTTGTGGTTACAATGTTTGTAGTGACAATATTTGCAACGACAAACATTTGTTGTAGTGGTAATTGCAGCTACTTTGTTTGAGTAATGACATGGACAATTATTGTGACAATACGTAGAGTGATTACAGTTGTGGCCTTCATATTTTCATCGCGATGGTAGCAAAAATGTTGACAACATTTGTAGCGATGATATTTTTAGCCGCTATGTTTGCAAAGACAATATTTGCAATGACAACTACTGCAATGTTATTTGTGGTTATGATGTTTCTAGTGACAATATTTGCAACGACAACATTTGTTGTAGTGGTCATTGCAGCTACTTTGTTTATGTTACGACATGGACATTTATAGTGACGATACATAGAGTGATTACAATTGTGGCCCTAATATTTTCATCGCAATGGTAGCAACAACGTTAACAACATTTGTAGCGATGATATTCGTAGCAGCTCTGTTTGCAATGACAATATTTGCGGAGACAACTGCCGCAATGATATTTGTGGTTACAATGTTTGTATTGACAATATTTGCAACGACAACATTTGTTGAGGTGGTAACTGCAGCTACATTGTTTAAGTTACGAGATGGACATTTATAGTGACAATACATATATTGATTACAATTGTGGCCTTGATATCTTCATCGCGATGGTAGCAACAATGTTGACAACATTTGTAGCGATGATATTTTTAGCCGCTATGTTTGCAAAGACAATATTTGCAGTGACAACTGCTGCAATGATATTTGTGGTTGCAATGTTTCTAGTGTCAATATTTGCAACGACAACATTTGTTGTAGTGGTCATTGCAGCTACTTTGTTTAAGTTACGACATGCACATTTATAGTGACAATACATAGAGTGATTACAATTGTGGCCCTAATATTTTCATCGCAATGGTAGCAACAATGTTGACAACATTTGTAGCGATGATATTTGTAGCAGATCTCGTTTGCAATGAAATATTTGCGGAGACAACTGCCGCAATGATATTTGTGGTTACAAAGTTTGTATTGACAATATTTGCAACGACAACATTTTTGCAGTGGTAATTGCAGCTACTTTGTTAAGTTACGACATGGACATTTATAGTGACATACATAGAGTGATTACAATTGTGGCCCTAATATTTTCATCGCAATGGTAGCAACAATGTTGACAACATTGTAGCGATGATATTTGTAGTAGATCTGTTTGCAGTGAAAATATTTGCGGAGACAACTGCCGCAATGATATTTGTGGTTACGAAGTTTGTATTGACAATATTTGCAACGACAACATTTGTTAAGGTGCTAATTGCAGCTACTTTGTTTAAGTTACGAGATGGACATTTATAGTGACAATACATAGAGTGATTACAATTGTGGCCTTGATATTTTCATCGCGATGGTAGCAACAATGTTGACAACATTTGTAGCGATGATATTTTTAGCCGCTATGTTTGCAAAGACAATATTTGCAGTGACAACTGCTGCAATGATATTTGTGGTTGCAATGTTTCTAGTGACATTATTTGCAACGACAACATTTGTTGTAGTGGTCATTGCAGCTACTTTGTTTAAGTTACGACATGGACATTTATAGTGACGATACATAGAGTGATTGCAATTGTGGCCCTAATATTTTCATCGCAATGGTAGCAACAATGTTGACAACATTTGTAGCGATGATATTTGTAGCAGCTCTGTTTGCAATGACAATATTTGCGGAGACAACTGCCGCAATGATATTTGTGGTTACAATGTTTGTTGTGACAATATTTGCAACGACAACATTTGTTGTACTGGTAATTGCAGCTACATTGTTTGAGTAACGACATGGACATTTATAGTGACAATACATAGAGTGATTACAATTGTGCTCTTGATATTTTCACCGCGATGGTAGCACCAATGATGATCACATTTGTAGCGATGATATTTGTAGCAGCACTATTTGCAATGACAATATTTGCGGAGACAACTGCCGCAATGATATTTGTGGTTACAATGTTTGTAGTGACAATATTTGCAGCGACAACATTTGTTGAGGTGCTAATTGCAGCTACTTTGTTTGAGTTACGAGATGGACATTTATAGTGACGATACATAGAGTGATTACAATTGTGGCCCTAATATTTTCATCGCAATGGTAGCAACAATGTTGACAACATTTGTAGCGATGATATTTGTAGCAGCTCTGTTTGCAATGACAATATTTCCGGAGACAACTGCCGCAATGATATTTGTGGTTACAATGTTTGTAGTAACAACATTTGCAACGACAACATTTGTTGTAGTGGTAATTGCAGCTACTTTGTTTGAGTTACGAGATGGACATTGATTGTGACAATACGTAGAGTGATTACAATTGTGGCCTTGATATTTTCATCGCGATGGTTGCAATAATGTTGACAACATTTGTAGCGATGATATTTGTAGCAGCTATGTTTGCAAAGACAATATTTGCGGTGACAACAACGGCAATGATATTTGTGGTTGCAATGTTTGTAGTGACAATATTTGCAACGACAACATTTGTTGTAGTGGTAATTGTAGCTACATTGTTTGAGTAACGACATGGACATTTATAGTGACAATACATAGAGTGATTACAATTGTGGCCTTGATATTTTCACCGCGATGGTAGCACCAATGATGACCACATTTGTAGCGATGATATTTGTAGCAGCACTGTTTGCATTGACAATATTTGCGGAGACAACTGCCGCAATGATATTTGCGGGTACAATGTTTGTAGTGACAATATTTGCAAAGACAACATTTGTTGAGGTGTTAATTGCAGCTACTTTGTTTAAGTTACGACATGGACATTTATAGTGACGATACATAGAGTGATTACAATTGTGGCCATGATATTTTCATCGGGATGGTAACAACAATGTTGACAAAATTTGTGGTGATGATATTTATAGCAGCTCTGTTGGCAATGACAATATTTGCGGAGTCAACTGCGCAATGATATTTGTGGATACAATATATGTCGTGACAATATTTGCAACGACAACATTTGTTGCGGTGCTAATTGCAGCTACTTTGTTTAAGTTGCGACATGGACATTTATAGTGACGATACATAGAGTGATTACAATTGTGGCCTTGATATTTTCATCGGGATGGTAACAACAATGTTCACAAAATTTGTGGCGATGATATTTATAGCAGCTCTGTTTGCAATGACAATTTTTGCGGTGACAACTGCCGCAATGATATTTGTGGTTACAATGTTTGTAGTGTCAATATTTGCAACGACAACATTTGTTGTAGTGGTAATTGCCGCTACTTTGTTTGAGTTACGAGATGGACAATGATTGTGACAATACGTAGAGTGATTACAATTGTGGCCTTGATATTTTCATCGCGATGGTTGCAACAATGTTGACAACATTTGTAGCGATGATAATTGTAGCAGCTATGTTTGCAAAGACAATATTTGCGGTGACAACTGCCGCAATGATATTTGTGGTTGCAATGTTTGTAGTGACAATATTTGCAACGACAACATTTGTGGTAGTGGTAATTGTAGCTACATTGTTTGAATAACGACATGGACATTTATAGTGACAATACATAGAGTGATTACAATTGTGGCCTTGATATTTTCACCGCGATGGTAGTACCAATGATGACCACATTTGTAGCGATGATATTTGTAGCAGCACTGTTTGCAATGACAATATTTGCGGAGACAACTGCCGCAATGATATTTGTGGGTACAATGTTTGTAGTGACAATATTTGCAACGACAACATTTGTTGAGGTGCTAATTGCAGCTACTTTGTTTAAGTTACGACATTGACATTTATAGTGACGATACATAGAGTAATTACAATTGTGGCCTTGATATTTTCATCGGGATGGTAACAACAGTGTTGACAAAATTTGTGGCGATGATATTTATAGCAGGTCTGTTGGCAATGAAAATATTTGCGGAGACAACTGCCGCAATGATATTTGTGGTTACAATGTATGTAGTGACAATATTTGCAATGACAACATTTGTTGCTGTGCTAATTGCAGCTACTTTGTTTAAGTTGCGACATGGACATTTATAGTGACAATACACATAGTGGTTATAATTGTGGCTTTGATATTTTCATCGCGATTGTACCAAGAATGTTAACAACATTTGTAGCGATGATATTTGTAGCAGCTCTGTTTGCAATGAGAATATTTGCAGAGACAACTGCCACAATGATATTTGCGGTTACAATGTTTGTAGTGACAATATTTGCAACGACAACATTTGTTGTAGTGGTAATTGGAGCTACTTTGTTTGAGTAATGACATGGACATTTATAGTGACAATACATAGAGTGATTACAATTGTGGCTTTGATATTTTCATCGCGATTGTGGCAAAAATGTTAACAACATTTGTAGTGATGATATTTGTAGTAGCTATGTTTGCAATGACAATTTTTGCGGTGACAACTGCCGCAATGATATTTGTGGTTACAATGTTTGTAGTGACAATATTTGCATCGACAACATTTGTTGTAGTGCTAATTGCAGCTACTTTTTTTGAGTAATGACATGGACATTTATAGTGACAATATATAGAGTGATTACAATTGTTGTCATGATATTTTCACCGCGATGGTAGCACCAATGATGACCACATTTGTAGCGATGATATTTATAGCAGCACTATTTGCAATGAGAATATTTGCAGAGACAACTGCCACAATGATATTTGCGGTTGCAATGTTTGTACAGACAATATTTGCAACGACAACATTTCATGCAGTGGTAATTGTAGCTACTTTGTCTAAGTTACGACATGGACATTTATAGTGACAATACATAGAGTGATTACAATTGTGGCCTTGATTTTTTCATCGGGATGGTAACAACAATGTTGATAAAATTTGTAGCGATGATATTTGTAGCAGCTCTGTTTGCAATGACAATATTTGTGGAGACAACTACCGCAATGATATTTGTGGTTACAATGTATGTAGTGACAATATTTGCAACGACAACATTTGTTGCGGTGCTAATTGCAGCTACTTTGTTTAAGTTACGACATGGACATTTATAATGACAATACATAGAGTGCTTACAATTGTGGCTTTGATACTTACATCACGATTGTAGCAACAATGTTAACAACATTTGTAGCGACGATATTTCTAGCAGCTCTGTTTGCAATGAGAATATTTGCAGTGACAACTGCCACAATGATATTTGCGGTTACAATGTTTGTAGTGACAATATTTGCAACGAGAACATTTGTTGTAGTGGTAATTGCAGCTACTTTGTTTGAGTAATGACATGGACAATTATTGTGACAATACGTAGAGTGATTACAATTGTGGCCTTGATATTTTCATCGGGATGGTAACAACAATGTTGACAAAATTTGTAGCGATGATATTTGTTGCAGCTCTATTCGCAATGACAATATTTGCGGAGGCAACTGCCGTAATGATATTTGTGGTTACAATGTTTCTAGTGACAATATTTGCAACGACAACATTTGTTGTAGTGGTAATTGCAGTTACATTGTTTGAGTAACGACATGGACATTTATAGTGACAATAAATAGAGTGATTACAATTGTTGTCATGATATTTTCGCCGCGATGGTAGCTGATAAGTGTAAATTAACACTTGTATTTTAGATGAATTTTATTTGTTTGTGTAATAATTTGATGTTATCTTGAAGAATTTTGATACTTAAAATTAAAATATTTCAGTTTCAGGGATGAGGACCACTATTTTGAGAAAAGATATCGATTTGGATTGAAATCGGAGAAGAATACACGAAGAAAAATACTTTTTGGAAGGAACAGCAGATATACACGGCCGTGTGAAGGAATCAGGAGACTACACGGTTAGTATACACGCCCGTGTATATGACCGTGTATCAGCGTGGAAGAGTTTTTTTACACAGATCAGTACACGGCTGGAATACACACCCGTGTAATCAACCGTGTACGAAGAACAAAGAAGACAGAGGCATACACGACTATTACAAACGGCCGTTGTAGGATATACATGCCAAGAGTCCACGGAGTCAGAGAGATACACGGTTTTCATACACGCCCGTGTAGTAGGACCGTGTATCTATCGAAGGAAGGATATATTCAAATCGATTTTAAATCTTTCGTCCAATTTTGAAGGATATCTTCTACACGTCAGAGAGGAAGTTACCCTAGGTATAAATAGTCTTTTTTGAAGAGAGAGAACCGAGTTTTAGAGAGAGAGAAAACACGTACTGCAACCAGGGAGAACAACAGCAGCAAGGGAATTTTCGAGTTTTAATTCAACAAGTGGTTTCACACATGGATTTGATTATTTCGTTTTGTTATTCTTTGAGAACCATGTGTAGCTAATTGTATCGTACCCGAATCTTATGAAAGTCTGATTACTATGTGACATTGAGTTTATTGCAAAATTAATGACGATTGAGCATCTCTGATTTCATTCATGTTATTTATTATTATTTGTTGATTTGATGTTTGGCCAGCATTAGATTACATTGATTTCGGATAAGTTGATTGGAAAATCTCTTGTTTGAATAGATCATACATCGGATGAAAAGGCTTGTATGCAATCTAGGGATAGAAAGCGTAAGTCTTTCGTATTAGAATGAATGTAATGATTTAATCTAATTGAGGGTTGTGGTATAATCATGCAATTCTTATTGTTGTTAATAAAAGAGGGATCTTTGTTAATACGGTTAGGATTAGGAGTTAGTGATTTCGGAAGAAACATTAACTTAGTGTTAGATGCTCCGCGGATCAGAGATAATCAATATTCATTAATTAGTTTCTAAGGATTGAAGTTGCATAGTAATTAGATGAGTAGTAAGAGCGGGGTACGCGTTTGAACATTGAATTTGATAATTTAACTCATTGTTTGCTATTCATTGATTTCATTTCTATTAGATAATTTAGTTTAATTTAGGTAATTTGGTTAAATCCATTCACCTCCAAAATTGTGCGGTGAGATAGTTGGTTTGAGGTTAGTATTAGTACTTGCTGATCCTTGAGGAGACGATACCTGAACTCAACTCTATACTATTGTAATCGATAGGTGCACTTGCCTAGTTGATCGCAAGGAAGAGTCAGAGTACAAAGGATTTTAATTTGTGTGATTGCGATACATTCAACAAGTTTTTGGCGCCGTTGCCGGGGATCGGCGATATTAAGAACACTAAACGCTGACTAATCTGACCATTTCTTCTCTTATCATTTGTTATCCTTGGTTGTACTTTCTTATAAAGGGAACTAATTAAATTGGTTTTCTTTGTAGTTTATGATAAGGAGTTCTTCTTCTAAACTCCTTGAATTCGACCCAGAGATTGATCGGACAGTCAGAAGGAAATTCAAGAGTGCTGAACCTGCTGTGAGTGAAGAGGAATTGCTGCTGAGTGAGAGTGAGAATTCAGTAGATAAGAACAGTCAATCAGTGAACAGCAGCGAATCTCATACTGAAGCAATGGCGGATGAACGTGGGACAATGGTTCAGTACGCTAGGCCTACTTTGGGTAGTACCGGATCGTGTATAGTGATGCCTGCAATAGAGGCCAACAACTTTGAAGTCAAGGCCTCTACAATGAATATGATCCACAATCAATGCCAATTTGATGGATTACCTGACGAGGACCCCCATGCTCATATTCAAATGTTCCTAGACATCTGTGTTACCGTTAAACAGAACGGGGTATCCGATGAGGCACTAAAGTTGCGTCTGTTTCCTTTCACTTTGAGAGGAAAAGCGAGGCAATGGTTCAGTTCTTTGGACCGGAACTCTATTACGACTTGGACGGAGCTGGCAGAAACATTTTTAGATTATGACTTTCCGCCTTCTAAAACTGCCAGGTTGAGGAATGATATCACATCATTCCTTCAGTTGGAAAATGAGCCACTCCATGAAGCTTGGTTGCGATTTAAGGACTTGCTTAGGCGGTGCCCACACCACCAAATGCCTAACTGGTTGCAAGCCTCAACTTTCTATAATGGGCTTGACTATCCGACGCGACAAACCATCGATGCTGCTACTGGTGGCACACTTGATGTCAAGACTCCCGAAGAGACTTTAGAATTGTTTGAGAACATGGCCAAGAACAACCATCAATGGAGAAACGCCAGAGCAAGACCAAGAGTGGCAGGTGTTCATGAAGTGGATATGATGAGCGCCATTGCGGCAAAGGTCGATGCTCTAGCTAGAAAGGTCGATGGGATGGCGATATCTGCACCACCCCTATATTTATCAACCGATTCATCAGCTGATTTCATGGCTCAAGGGACTACAGAGCAGATTGATTATGTAGGTAACCCTACAAGGCCTCAGAACAACCCTTACAGTAACACCTATAATCTGGGTTGGTGCAATCACCCCAATTTTTCATGGAGTAATCCACAAATCCCTCGGGGCAATGCATCGGCACCGGGATTCCAAAGGCCTCCTTCGCCACCTCTTCCAGAAAAGAAGTCCAATCTAGAGGACATGATCTCCAAGTTCATCCAAACATCCGAGCAACGCCAACAATCCACAGAGGCAGTTCTAAGGAATCATGAGGCGTCCATTCATAACTTGGAAACTCAGGTGGGTCAGATAGCAAAATTGCTTTCAGAAAGACCACAAGGATCCTTACCTGGAAACACCGAACCCAATCCTCGGGAACAGGTCAAGGTAGTGACTCTAAGGAGCGGTAAGGAATTGCAATCTGACATTATTGGAGTGCAAGGGGCTGCGCTTGAAAAAGGGGTTGAGAAGCAAGAAGAAGGGGGTGCTGAGAAGGAACATGGGCTGAGGAGATCAAAGAGAAAGAGTGTGTTCAAGGGAAAGTTAAAGCATCCACTGTTCAGCCATACAAGCCTCCAATTCCGTATCCGGGACGTCTGAAAAAGGATAAGGATCAAGAGCACTTCGGTAAGTTTCTAAAACTTGTTTAAACAATTACATATCAACATACCGTTTGTGGAAGCTCTTGCGCAGATGCCCAGGTACGCGAAATTCCTAAAGATTTGCTTTCGAATAAGAAATGGTTGGAAGATATCTCTACTGCAGTTGTTGGAGCTGAGTGTTCGGCGATTTTGCAAAACAAGTTGCCCAAGAAGCTCAAGGATCCAGGTAGTTTTCACTATTCCATGCTTAATAGGTGAACTATCGATGGAGAGAGCTTTGGCGGATCTCGGGGCGAGCATAAACCTGATGCCATACTCATTGTTCAAGTAACTGAACTTGGGAGAGCCAAAGCAAACGAGGATGAGTCTGCAACTGGCAGATCGCTCGATCAAGTTCCTAGAGGAGTCATTGAGGACTCCTGGTTAAGGTAGAAAACTTTATCTTCCCTGTTGATTTTGTAATCCTTGACATGAATGCAGATGTGGAGGTCCCGCTGATCTTAGGACGACCATTTTTGGCCATGCAAGAGCTGTGATTGATGTGGCGGATGGAAGATTAGTTTTGAGAATTGGGGGAGGATGAACTAGTAGTGAGAATCCCAGCAGCACTGAACAAAACTTTGAACGCCGACGATACATGTTATGCTATAGATTGTGTTGACAGGTCGGGTAAATGTGTTATGCAAGAGTCGATGTGTAGGGGATCCTCTTAAAATTGAGTTTGATAGCGGATGATGATGAAGTGGGGTGAAAATTGTGGAGATTCAAAATGTGAAAGCTCATCTGAGAGCTTGTGAGGAAGTAGTTTGTAGAAAGGGGTTTGAGAAGATTGGGGGTCAGTGAGGAAGGAAGATTGGAAACCGTCGGTTAAGGAACCCCAGAACTTGAGTTGAAGCAACTCCCCAAGTACCTTGAAAAATGCCTTTTTGGAGGTCGATTCTAAACTCCCTGTCATTATTTCAGCTGGTCTGACAAGGGGCAAAGGGATAGCTTACTAAGGGTCTTGAAGGAGCACAAGGGTGCTCTTGCTCAGAAGAATATCTGATATAAAGGGTATTAGTTCCTTCGTTTTGCACCCATAAGATCCTGTTGGAGGAAGATTTCAAACCTGTGGTGCAACCTCAAAGAAGGTTAAACCCTAACAAGAAAGAGAGCCAAGAGGAGTTTAGACTCCACCCTCCGGTAACGTAATCAGAAGGAGCTTCCTTTCGTCGAGCAAACGACGTTAAACAAAAGCACTTGATGGAGGCAACCCATGCAATTAGGTTAGTTTCATTTTTTGTTTTGAGTTATCACCATATTTGTTTTTTTTTTTTTCTTTTTCCAAGGTTTTGCAGAGGAATATTTAGAAGAAGCTTTTTTGAGGAGATGGACTTCAAGAAATAATCAAGAGAAGGAAAATTTTAACCTTCAGACGACTACACGGATGACATACACGGGCGTATATCGCGCCTGTGTAGAGAGAACGGTAAGCCACAGAGTAATACACGGTTAATAAACACGCCCGGGGTTCCTGACCGTGTATACAAGGAAATGTTGAACAAGGTAGACACAGCTAAGGGAAATGGTCGTTTATCAAATCCGTGTATGGGGAGCGAGCCATAGAGGAAAACACGGTCCGGACACACTGGCGTGTGTTCCGACCGTGTATGAGAGGTAAGTTTTCTAACTAGAAGTCAGAGGGGTACACGGTTTTAAAACATGGCCGTGTGTTATACCCGTGCTTTCGAGCTCAGGCCTATACACGGGCGAGTTACACGCCCGTGTATTGGGACCGTGTATGTTCGGGTATTTATACCCTTCATCATAACCGTACCCCTCATTTTCAGTACACTCTCATCTACATATCTTTTCTCTCTATACACCGTTCACTTTCCATTCCCTTGTTGGTTTCCCTCTCCCATTTCGTTGACAAGGTAAGATCTCTCTCTCAGTCTTTGTTCCTTTCTCTGGCGTCCCTCTCTATTTGCTCACTCATGGTCTGATTTCCATGTGAATGTGGCGTGTTATGACATGTGGAAGATAATGAAACCTTAGGGCTTTTGTTTATCTGAGTATGGATGATGTTTTTCATGCGATTTATGAAGTTTTTTTTATTTTTTTTTCCCATTCTCCATTGCCTCGATCGCTGTTTTGGATTAAAAAATCTAGGGTTTCGAACTGTTCACGCGTGATCCTTTGTGATTGGAACGTATTCTGGATTGCATGCTGAAGGGATTTTTGCTTTAAAGCACCATTAGTACATGTGATTGATGATTCCCTCGTAATTTCTTGCAATACACGGCCGTTTATGAATTATTTTTCAAATTTTGGCGGGGATTTTCTGATATACACGGCTACAATACGCTCCCGTGCCCAAGAACCGTGTATGATGCTGTGAACCCTTTAAAGTTGATGATTTTGCGTGCTTCCGTGATTCTAATGGTGGAATTCCTTGTTTGCGATGTGGTTATTTGTTGTATTACCTAGGGGCTTTGTTTGTTTTACATTTTTTTTTTTTTATTTTGGTTTGATTAGGTTCTGCTCATTTCCCTTGACAAAATGCCACACTCAAGACTGTTGCTAAAAAAGAAGAAAGAAACCGATCCGAAACAGGTAGTTCAAGCCAATCTGAAGCTCTTCGGTATCCTGTAAATATTCGAGAGAAGGATAAAGAATGTTTTTACCCTATATAAGTCGAAAAAGGTCATAAAACCAAAATGTGGTATTGGACTGGGACGTTTGAGAAGATTTGGTTTGGTCTAACAATTTGAGAGGCTCTTAGTGACCGAGCCTGGTTTCACCTGTTCATGATCGAAGAAGACTTATCGAGGAGTTAATTCTTACTTCTAGCCCCCTTAAAAGATCTCAGGTACCATGATGCTGGCGTAAGAAATGAAGTTGAGTTTCTGGCCCAGGGTGAGTACCAAAAAAATGTCCATGACTGCGTCTTAGAGGCTATGGGCATCTATGACGAGGGCTTTCTTCAAACCCTGGTTTGCGCCCTTCCGGTTTCGTGGGGCCCAGTGAATTCTCTCTCTTTATGGACTTGGATGGTATTGGTAACTACATGCCTCTCACACCAAAGCCTCTAACTGAAAGATGGGAGTAAATCATGTGCTACATTATATTATGGCTCGCTCTACCACTGGTCGGATCGATTCAGAGGGTGTGGTTAACGCCAGAGATTTATTCCAGTTGTGGGCCATGCATACTGGAACCCGCGTCAATGTCGGTGTTTTTGCCGCTTTTTGTCTTCAGCGCCAGGTAGAGAAAGGACCGAAAGGGGTTTTCCTAGGTGCTCTAATTATTAGGATTTTGAAAAATCTGGGTCTATTCCATTACAAGAACCTAGTGATTTCATTGGGCGATCTCTGAAGCTTTAAAGCCAGGATATTAAGCGATTGGAAATTTCCACCCAATTGATGCTGGCGCTGAAGAGGAGATAGGGAAGAGGAAGAAGAGGAACCACAACTGCAGGCTGAACCATCCGTCAATGTGTAGATGTTAGAGATGGTTTCTCACTATCGCGTGATGTGGGAGAAATAAAGAAAAGCCAGAAGATGATGAAGCAGAAGATCACTAAGATGGAAAAAACGGCATAAGGGACTGAAGAAGTTTTAATCGATTGCTTCACCAAGCTTGGTGAGAAGTTAGATATTCAGTTCTCTTCCTGTGCCAGCTCCAGCGAAGAAGACGTGATCCCTCCCAAAACCGATCAGCCGACAGAGGCATACTGAGGGAGGATCGTCTTCTGCTCCACCTGCTCCATCCGAGGAAAGCCCCTACAGACCAGGCAAGGAGCGAATGTTGTTGAGGAAGATTCCGACGATGACGACTATGAGTCTGAGAAGGATGATGACTGATTTTTCCTAACTATTTGCTAACTTGTCTGTCTAACCCTGAATTATTTTTATTAAACTATTTTCTATGACTTTGATTATCTGTGATAAACTTTGATGATATTGACTTGTGCTTATTTGTTGTGGTGTACTCATTTCTTTTAGTTTCTCTTTTAGTGCGTTTTGTTTTTTAGGATTTTATTTATACCCTTTTAGCCTTTCGATGGTGCGGATTGAATGTTGAAAGCTTATGCGCTCCGAAGGATTTATTCGAGGATTTTGCACTTGCATAGAGTTTCCCCTGTGAATGACTTGCCACTTATAGATTTCAGGGGAGTTTTCCCTTTTCTTTCTCCTTTTATTTTCCTTGTTTCTATTTTCTTTCTTTCGTATACTTTGTGGGCAACATTGGGGACAATGTCTGATTTTAAGTGGGGGAAAGGGAATAAAAGAACAGAAAGATATCACAAGAGCAATGAACTTATGGACTTTTAAATGCTAAATTTCCCCTGTTTAAAGTAACATTTGGAACTCAGGAAACATAAAATCCATTTGTATAGGCAGCTAGAAAGATATCACAAGAGCAATGAACTTATGGACTTTTAAATGCTAAATTTTCCCTGTTTAAGTAACATTTAGAACTCAGAAACATAAAATTCCATTTGTATAGGCAGCTATTCTATGGAAAAATTTTCGAATTTTGCATTATTCTCTTATTTTGTATTCTCTTTACCTTTTTAGAGTTATAGTTTTGGTATCCATGTGAGGGAGACTTACTTGTTATTTAGGCTTTCATTTCAGAATTAGGATTTGATTTTGCGATCTTGAATGAAGGAACAAGTGATACTTATTTGCTTGGTGACTTTCCCTACAAAAAATAATGGAATAGAACACAAATTGGGAGTAATTAGATGAAAATAAAAAAAAAAAAAATGATGAACAATAACAAATAGTTCAGAAGTGGATCTCATTGACTCGAGTAATTAAGTCCGAGGGGTGCCCTTTCGGGGGAATAACATCTATTGACTTGGGTGATGAACTCAGGATCATTGGCTGAAAGCTCGCTACAAGGGTTATGAGTAAAATCCGAGAAAAACTGAACTAAATGAGGCTTTAAATTAGAATATTTGGATTTGAGTGGTAGAGTTTTGAAGGGTATCTTAAAACCTAGTAGCTTAAGATCATCTAGTCTGGGACTTACTGGCCGAGGAAACCACTCTTATTCACTGAAAAAAAAAAATTGATTAGTTTAATTCAACCCGAACAAGTAAATCCGAGAGACAGCCTTCTATGCTTGAGGGGATTAACGTCTGTTAACTTGGGTGACGAGCCCGGGATTATCGATTAAAAGTTCGTTACATGGGTTAATTGACTAAGAAAAGGTACTAAAAGGTTGAACTTCCAATCCAAAAAGGGGAAAAAAATCCAGGAAATAAGTGGATGTATATGCCTGAGTTCTATGATTGTAAGTCTGATCTTAACTTTGAGATTTTTGGTAAATGATAAAGGGTAAAAGTTTCACTACTTGGATTAATTTCTGAAAATCTACTATTGGTATTTTGAATACAAGTACTTAATAAGATTTGAGTGCTAAAAAAAGGCGAGTTGTGGAAAATGGTGGCTATCCTGGTATAAAGTGGGGTTAATGATTGAATTTCTTCCTGAGTTTTAAGAATTCTGAGAATTGAGACTTCCATATGTGTAATTTGCTTGAGGACAAGCAAATGTTTAAGTGTGGGGGGGTTTGATAAGTGTAAATTTAACACTTGTATTTTAGATGAATTTTATTTGTTTGTGTAATAATTTGATGTTATCTTGAAGAATTTTGATACTTAAAATTGAAATATTTTCAGTTTTAGGGATGAGGACCACTATTTTGAGAAAAGATATCGATTTGGATTGAAATCGGAGAAGAATACACGAAGAAAAATACTTTTTGGAAGGAACAGCAGATATACACGGCCGTTGTGAAGGAATCAGGAGACTACACGGTTAGTATACACGCCGTGTATACGACCGTGTATCGGGCGTGGAAGAGTTTTTTTACACAGATCAGTACACGGTTGGAATACACACCCGTGTAATCAAACGTGTACGAAGAACAAAGAAGACAGAGGCATACACGGCTATTACAAACGGCCGTGTAGGAATATACATGCCCAGAGTCCACGGAGTCAGAGAGATACACGGTTTTCATACACGCTCGTGTAGTAGGACCGTGTATCTATCGAAGGAAGGATATATTCAAAATCGATTTTAAATCTTTCGTCCAATTTTGAAGGATATCTTCTACACGTCAGAGAGGAAGTTACCCTAGGTATAAATAGTCTTTTTTGAAGAGAGAGAACCGAGTTTTGGAGAGGGAGAAAAACACGTACTGCAACCAGGGAGAACAACAGCAGCAAGGGAATTTTCGAGTTTTAATTCAACAAGTGGGTTTCACACATGGATTTGATTATTTTGTTTTGTTATTCTTTGAGAACCATGTGTAGCTAATTGTATCGTACCGAATCTTATGAAAGTCTGATTACTATGTGACATTGAGTTTATTGCAAAATTAATGCGATTGAGCATCTCTGTTTTTCATTCATGTTATTTATTTTATATTTGTTGATTTGATGTTTGGCCAGCATTAGATTACATTGATTTCGGATAAGTTGATTGGAAAATCTCTTGTTTGAATAGATCATACATCGGGTGAAAAGGCTTGTATGCAATCTAGGGATAGAAAGCGTAAGTCTTCCGTATTAGATTGAATGTAATGATTTAATCTAATTGAGGGTTGTGGTTAATCATGCAATTTTTATTGTTGTTAATAAAAGAGGGATCTTTGTTAATACGGTTAGGATTAGGAGTTAGTGATTTCGGAAGAAACATTAACTTAGTGTTAGATGCTACGCGGATCAGAGATAATCAATATTCATTAATTAGTTTCTAGGGATTGAAGTTGCATAGTAATTAGATGAGTAGTAAGAGCGGGGTAGCGTTTGAACATTGAATTTGATAATTTAACTCATTGTTTGCTATTCATTGATTTATTTTCTATTAGATAATTTAGTTTAATTTAGGTAATTTGGTTAAATCCATTCACCTCGAAATTGTGCGGTGAGATAGTTGGTTTGAGGTTAGTATTAGTACTTGCTGATCCTTGAGGAGACGATACCTGAACTCAACTCTATACTATTGTAATCGATAGGTGCACTTGCCTAGTTGATCGCAAGGAAGAGTCAGAGTACAAAGGATTTTAATTTGTGTGATTGCGATACATTCAACAAGTTTTTGGCGCCGTTGCCGGGGATCGGCGATATTAAGAACACTAAACGCTGACTAATCTGACCATTTCTTTCTTATCATTTGTTATCCTTGGTTGTACTTTCTTATAAAGGGAACTAATTAAATTGGTTTTCTTTGCAGTTTATGACAAGGAGTTCTTCTTCTAAACTCCTTGAATTCGACCTAGAGATTGATCGGACAGTGAGAAGGAAATTCAAGAGTGCTGAACTGCTGTGAGTGAAGAGGAATTGCTGCTGAGTGAGAGTGAGAATTCAGTAGATAAGAACAGTCAATCAGTGAACAGCAGCGAATCTCATACTGAAGCAATGGCGGACGAACGTAGGACAATGGTTCAGTACGCTAGGCTACTTTGGGTAGTACCGGATCGTGTATAGTGATGCCTGCAATAGAGGCCAACAACTTTGAAGTCAAGGCCTCTACAATGAATATGATCCACAATCAATGCCAATTTGATGGATTACCTGACGAGGACCCCCATGCTCATATTCAAATGTTCCTAGACATTTGTGTTACCGTTAAACAGAACGGGGTATCCGATGAGGCACTAAAGTTGCGTCTGTTTCCTTTCACTTTGAGAGGAAAAGCGAGGCAGTGGTTCAGTTCTTTGGACCGGAACTCTATTACGACTTGGGACCCAGCTGGCAGAAACATTTTTGGACTATTACTTTCCGCCTTCTAAAACTGCCAGGTTAAGGAATGGATATCACATCGTTCCTTCAGTTGGAAAATGAGCCACTCCATGAAGCTTGGTTGCGATTTAAGGACTTGCTTAGGCGGTGCCCACACCACCAAATGCCTAACTGGTTGCAAGCCTCAACTTTCTATAATGGGCTTGACTATCCGACGCGACAAACCATCGATGCTGCTGCTGGTGGCAATGTTTGTAGTGACAATATGTACTAAGACAACATTTGTTGAGGTGCTAATTGCAGCTACTTTGTTTACGTTACGACATGGACATTTATAGTGACGATACATAGAGTGATTACAATTGTGGCCATGATATTTTCATCGCGATGGTAGCAACAATGTTGACAACACTTGTAGCGATGATATTTGTAGCAGCTTGTTTGCAATGACATTTTTCCGAAGACAACTCCGCAAGATATTTGTGGTTACAATGTTTGTCGTGACAATATTTTCAACGACAACATTTGTTGTCGTGGTAATTGCAGCTACTTTGTTTGAGTATGACATGGACATTATTGTGACAATACGTAGAGTGATTACAATTGTGGCCTTGATATTTTATCGCGAAGGTAGGATCAATGTTGACAACATTTGTAGCATGATATTTGTAGCAGCTATGTTTGCAATGACAATTTTTGCGGTGACAACTGCCGCAATGATATTTGCGGTTACAATGTTAGTAGTGACAATGTTTGCAACGACAACATTTGTTGTAGTGGTAATTGCAGCTACTTTGTTTGAGTAATGACATGGACATTATTGTGACAATACGTAGAGTGATTACAATTGTGGCCTTGATATTTTCATCGGATGGTAACAACAATGTTGACAAAATTTGTAGCGATGATATTTGTAGCAGCTCTGTTTGCAATGACAATATTACGGAGACAACTGCCGCAATGATATTTCTGTTACAATGTTTGTATTGACAATATTTGCAACGACAACATTTGTTGAGGTGCTAACTGCAGCTACTTTGTTTAAGTTACGAGATGGACATTTATAGTGACAATACATAAAGTGATTACAATTGTGGCCGTGATATTTTCATCGCGATGGTAGCAACAATGTTGACAACAGTTGTAGCGATGATATTTGTAGCAACTATGTTTGTATTGACAATTTTTGCTGTGACAACTGCCGCAATGATATTTGTGGTTACAATGTTTGTAGTGACAATATTTGCAGCGACAACATTTGTCGTAGTGGTAATTGCAGCTACTTTGTCTAAGTTACGACATGGACATTTATAGTGACAATACAAGGGTGATTACAATTGTGGCCGTGATATTTTCATCGCGATGGTAGCAACAATGTTGACAACACTTGTAGCGATGATATTTGTAGCAGCTCTGTTTGCAATGACAATTTTTTCGAAGACAACTGCCGCAATGATATTTGTGGTTACAATGTTTGTCGTGACAATATTTTCAACGACAACATTTGTTGTCGTGGTAATTGCAGCTACTTTGTTGAGTAAGACATGGACAATTATTGTGACAATACATAGAGTGATTACAATTGTGGCCTTGATATTTTAATCGCGATGGTAGGATCAATGTTGACAACATTTGTAGCGATGATATTTGTAGCAGCTATGTTTGCAATGACAATTTTTGCGGTGACAACTGCCGCAATGATATTTGCGGTTACAATGTTGTATTGACAATGTTTGCAACGACAACATTTGTGTAGTGGTAATTGCAGCTACTTTGTTTGTAATGACATGGACATTATTGTGACAATACATAGAGTGATTACATTGTGGCCTGATATTTTTATCGGGATGGTACAACAATGTTGACAAATTGTAGCGATGATATTTGTAGCAGCTCTGTTTGAATGACAATATTCGGAGACAACTGCCGCAATGATATTTCTGGTTACAATGTTTGTATGACAATATTTGCAACGACAACATTTGTTGAGTGTAATGCAGCTACTTTGTTTAAGTTACGAATGGACATTTATAGTGACAATACATAGAGTGATTACATTGTGGCCGTGATTTTTCATCGCGATGGTAGCAACAATGTTGACAACATTTGTACGATGATATTTGTAGCAGCTTGTTTGCAATGACAATTTTTCCGAGACAACTCCGCAATGATATTTGTGGTTACAATGTTTGTAGTGATAATATTTGCAACGACAACATTTGTTGCGGTGCTAATTGCAGCTATTTGTTTAAGTTACGACGTGGAATTTATAGTGACAATACATAGAGTGATTACAATTGTGGCCAGATATTTTCATGCGATGGTAGCAACAATGTTGACAACATTGTAGCGATGATATTTGTAGCACTTGTTTGATTGACAATTTTGAGTGACAACTGCCGCAATGATATTTGTGTTACAATGTTTGTAGTGACAATATTTGCAACACAACATTTGTGTAGTGGTAATTGCAGCTACTTTGTTAAGTTACGAATGGACATTTTAGTGACAATACAAGAGTGATTACAATTGTGTCGTGATATTTTCATCGCGATGGTAGCAACAATGTTGACAACATTGTAGCGATGATATTTGTAGCAGCTTGTTTGCAATGACAATTTTCCGAAGACAACATCCGCAAAGATATTTGTGGTTACAATGTTTGTCGTGACAATATTTTCAACGACAACATTTGTTGTCGTGGTAATTGCAGCTACTTTGTTTGAGTAATGACATGGACAATTATTGTGACAATACGTAGAGTGATTACAATTGTGGCCTTGATATTTTAATCGCGAAGGTAGGATCAATGTTGACAACATTTGTAGCGATGATATTTGTAGCAGCTATGTTTGCAAAGACAATATTTGCGGTGACAACTGCCGTAATGATATTTGTGGTTGCAATGTTTCTAGTGATAATATTTGCAACGATAACATTTGTTGTAGTGGTAATTGCAGCTACTTTGTCTAAGTTACGACATGGACATTTATAGTGACAATACAAAGAGTGATTACAATTGTGGCCGTGATATTTTCATCGCGATGGTAGCAACAATGTTGACAACACTTGTAGCGATGATATTTGTTGCAGCTCTGTTTGCAATGACAATTTTCCGAAGACAATTGCCGCAATGATATTTGTGGTTACAATGTTTGTAATGACAATATTTGCAACGACAACATTTGTGGTCGTGGTAATTGCAGCTACTTTGTTTGAGTAATGACATGGACAATTATTGTGACAATACGTAGAGTGATTACAATTGTGGCCTTGGTATTTTCATCGCGATGGTAGGATCAATGTTGATAACATTTGTAGCGATGATATTTGTAGCAGCTATGTTTGCAATGACAATTTTTGCGGTGACAACTGCCGCAATGATATTTGCGGTTACAATGTTAGTAGTGACAATGTTTGCAACGACAACATTTGTTGTAGTGGTAATTGCAGCTACTTTGTTTGAGTAATGACATGGACAATTATTGTGACAATACATAGAGTGATTACAATTGTGGCCTTGATATTTTCATCGGGTTGGTAACAACTATGTTGACAAAATTTGTAGCGATGATATTTGTAGTAGCTCTGTTTGCAATGACAATATTTACGGACACAACTGCCGCAATGATATTTCTGGTTACAATGTTTGTATTGACAACATTTGCAACGACAACATTTGTTGAGGTGCTAACTGCAGCTACTTTGTCTAAGTTACGAGATGCACATTTATAGTGACAATACATAGAGTGATTACAATTGTGGCCGTGATATTTTCATCGCGATGGTAGCAACAATGTTGACAACATTTGTAGCGATGATATTTGTAGCAACTCTGTTTGCAATGACAATTTTTCCGAAGACAACATCCGCAATGATATTTGTGGTAACAATGTTTATAGTGATATTATTTGCAACGACAACATTTGTTGCGGTGCTAATTGCAGCTATTTTTTTTAAGTTACGACATGGACATTAATAGTGACAATACATAGAGTGATTACAATTGTGGCCATGATATTTTCATCGCGATGGTAGCAACAATGTTGACAACAGTTGTAGCGATGATACTTGTAGCAACTATGTTTGTGCTGACAATTTTTGCAGTGACAACTGCCGCAATGATATTTGTGGTTACAATGTTTGTAGTGACAATGTTTGCAACGACAACATTTGTTGTAGTGGTAATTACAGCTACTTTGTTTGAGCAATGACATTGACAATTATTGTGACAATACGTAGAATGATTACAATTGTGGCCTTGATATTTTCATCGCAATGGTAGCAATAATGTTGACAACATTTGTAGCGATGATATTTGTAGCAGCTATGTTTGCAAAAGCAATATTTGCGGTGACAACTGCCATACTGATATTTGTGGTTGCAATGTTTCTAGTGACAATATTTGCAACGACAACATTTCTTGTAGTGGTAATTGCAGCTACTTTGTCTAAGTTACGACATAGACATTTATAGTGACAATACATAGAGTGATTACAATTGTGGCCTTGATATTTTCATCGTGATGGTAGCAACAATGTTGACAACATTTGTAGCGATGATATTTGTAGCAGCTATGTTTGCGATGACAATATTTGCGGAGACAACTGCAGCAATGATATTTCTAGTTACAATGTTTGTAGTGACAATTTTTGCAACGACAACATTTGTTGAGGTGCTAATTGCAGCTACTTTGTTTAAGTTACGACAAAGACATTGATAGTGACAACACATAGAGTGATTGCAATTGTGGCCTTGATATTTTCATCGCAATGGTTGCAACAATGTTGACAACAACTGAAGCGATGATATTTGTAGCAGATCTGTTTGCAATGAAAATATTTCTGAAGACAACTGCCGGAATGATATTTGTGGTTACAATGTTTGTATTGACAATATTTGCAACGACAACATTTGTTGTCGTGGTAATTGCAGCTACTTTGTTTGAGTAATGACATGGACAATTATTCTGACAATACGTAGAGTGATTACAATTGTGGCCTTGATATTTTCATCGTGATGGTAGGATCAATGTTGACAACATTTGTAGCGATGATATTTGTAGCAGCTATGTTTGCAATGACAATTTTTGCGGTGACAACTGCCGCAATGATATTTGCGGTTACAATGTTAGTAGTGACAATATTTGCGACGACAACATTTGTTGTAGTGGTAATTGCAGCTACTTTGTTTGAGTAATGACATGGACATTTATAGTGACAATACATAGAGTAATTACAATTGTGGCCTTGATATTTTCACCGTGATGGTGGCACCAATGATGACCACATTTGTAGCGATGATATTTGTAGCAGCACTGTTTGCAATGACAATATTTGCGGAGACAACTGCCGCAATGATACTGGTGGGTACAACGTTTGTAGTGACAATATTTGCAAAGACAACATTTGTTGAGGTGCTAATTGCAGCTACTTTTTTTATGTTACGACATGGACATTTATAGTGACGATACATAGAGTGATTACAATTGTGGCCTTGATATTTTCTTCGCAATGGTAGCAACAATGTTGACAACAATTGAAGCGATGATATTTGTAGCAGCTCTATCTACAATGAAAATATTTCCGAAGACAAGTGCCGCAATTATATTTGTGGTTACAATGTTTGTAGTGACAATATTTGCAACGACAACATTTGTGGCGGTGCTAATTGCCGCTATTTTGTTTAAGTTACGACATGGACATTTATAGTCACAATACATAGAGTGATTACAATTGTGGCCTTGATATTTTCATCGCGATGGTAGCAACAATGTTGACAACATTTGTAGCGATGATATTTGTAGCAGCTATGTTTGCAAAGACAATATTTGCGGAGACAACTGCTGCAATTATATTTGTGGTTACAATGTTTCTAGTGACAATATTTGCAACGACAACATTTGTTGTAGTGGTAATTGTAGCTACATTGTTTGAGTAAGGACATGGACATTTACAGTGACAATACATAGAGTGATTACAATTGTGGTCTTGATATTTTCACCGCGATGGTGGCACTAATGATGACCACATTTGTAGCGATGATATTTGTAGCAGCACTGTTTGCAATGACAATATTTGCGGAGACAACTGCCGCAATGATATTTGTGGGTACAATGTTTGTAGTGACAATTTTTGCAAAGACAACATTTGTTGAGGTGCTAATTGCAGCTACTTTGTTTATGTTACGACATGGACATTTATAGCGACGATACATAGAGTGATAACAAAATTTTGGCCTTGATATTTTCATCGCGATGGTAGCAACAATGTTGACAACATTTGTAGCGATGATATTTGCAGAGCTATTTTCTGACAATATGTTGAGTGTACAATGTCGCCATGATATTTAGTGTGTACAATGTTGTTTGTAGCGATGATATTTGTAGCAGCTATGTTTGCAATGACATATTTTGCGTGACAACTCCCGCAATATATTTGTGGTTCAATGTTTTAGTGACAATATTTGCAAACGACAACATTTGTTGTAGTGGTAATTGCAGCTACATTGTTTGAGTAATGACATGGACATTTATAGTGACAATACATAGAGTAATTACAATTGTGGCCTTGATATTTTCACTGGATTGTGCACCAATGATGACCACATTTGTAGCGATGATATTTGTAGCACACTGTTTACAATGACAATATTTGGGAGACAACTGCCGCAATGATATTTGTGGGTACAAGTTTTGTAGTGACAATATTTGCAAAGACAACATTTGTTGAGGTGCAAAGTAGCAGCTACTTTTTTACGTTTCGACAATGACATTTTATAGTGACGATACATAGAGTGATTACAATTGTGGCCTTGATATTTTCTTCGCAATGGTAGCAACAATGTTGACAACAATTTGAGCGATGATATTTGTAGCAGCTCTATTTCAGTGAGAATATTTCAAGACAATGCCGCAATTATATTTGTGTTAGCAATGTTTGTAGTGACAATATTTGCAACGACAACATTTGTGGGTGCTAATTGCCGCTATTTGTTTAAGTTACGACATGGACATTTATAGTGACAATACATAGAGTGATTACAATTGTGGCCTTGATATTTTCATCGCGATGGTAGCAACAATGTTGACAACATTTGTAGCGATGATATTTGCAGCAGCTATGTTTGCATAGACAATATTTGCGTAGACAACTGCTCAATATATTTGTGGTTACAATGTTTTAGTGCCAATTATTTGCAACGCAACATTTGTTGTAGTGGTAATTGCAGCTACTTTGTTTGAGTAAGGGACATGGACATTTACTATCACAATACATAGAGTGATTACAATTGTGGCTTGATATTTTCATCGGATGGTGGCAACAATGATGACAAAATTTGTAGCGATGATATTTGTAGCAGCTCTGTTTGCAATGACAATATTTGTGGAGACAACTGCCGCAATGATATTTGTGGTTACAATGTTTGTAGTGACAATATTTTGCAACGACAACATTTGTTGAGGTGCTAAATGCAGCTACTTTGTTTAAGTTGCGACAGGACATTTTAGTAGCAGATACATAGAGTGGTTACAATTTGGCCTTGATATTTTCATCGCGATGGTAGCAACAATGTTGACAACATTTGTAGCGATGATATTTGCAGCAGCTATGTTTGCCATGACAATATTTGCGTAGACAACTGCCGCAATGATATTTGTGGTTACAATGTTTGTAGCGATGATATTTGTAGCAGCTATGTTTGCAAAGACAATATTTGTGGAGACAACTGCTGCAATAATATTTGTGGTTTCAATGTTTCTACTGACAATATTTGCAACGACAACATTTGTTGTAGTGGTAATTGCAGCTACATTGTTTGAGTAACGACATGGACATTTATAGTGACAATACATAGAGTGATTACAATTGTGGTCTTGATATTTTCACTGCGATTGTAGCACCAACGATGATCACATTTGTAGCGATGATATTTGTAGCTACACTGTTTACAATGACAATATTTGGGTAGACAACTACCGCAATGATATTTGTGGGTACAATGTTTGTAGTGACAATATTTGCAAAGACAACATTTGTTGAGGTGCTAGTAGCAGCTACTTTGTTTACGTTTCGACAATGACATTTTAGTGACGATACATAGAGTGATTACATTGTGGCCTTGATATTTTCTTCGCAATGCTAGCAACAATGTTGACAACATTTGTAGCGATGATATTTGTAGCAGCTCTATTTGCAGTGAGAATATTTGCAGAGACAACTGCTACAATGATATTTGTGTTTGCAATTTTGTAGTGACAATATTTGCAACGACAACATTTGTTGAGGTGCAAATTGCAGCTACTTTGTTTAAGTTGCGGCAAGGACATTTATAGTGACAATACAAGAGTGATTACAATTGTGGCCTTGATATTTTCATCGCGATGGTAGCAACAATGTTGACAACATTTGTAGCGATGATATTTGCAGCAGCTATGTTTGCCATGACAATATTTGCGTAGACAACTGCCACAATGATATTTGTGGTTACAATGTTTGTAGTGCCATTATTTGCAACGCAACATTTGTTGTAGTGGTAATTGCAGCTACTTTGTTTGAGTAATGACATGGACAATTATTCTAACAATACGTAGAGTGATTACAATTGTGGCCTTGATATTTTCGTCGGGATGGTAACAACAATGTTGACAAAATTTATAGCGATGATATTTGTAGCAGCTCTGTTTGCGAAGACAATATTTGTGGAGACAACTGCCACAATGATATTTGTGGTTACAATGTTTGTAGTGACAATATTTGCAACGACAACATTTGTTGAGGTGCTAAATGCAGCTACTTTGTTTAAGTTGCGACAAGGACATTTGTAGTGACAATACATAGAGTGGTTACAATTGTGGCCTTGATATTTTCATCGCGATGGTAGCAACAATGTTGACAACATTTGTAGCGATGATATTTGCAGCAGCTATGTTTGCCATGACAATATTTGCGTAGACAACTGCCGCAATGATATTTGTGGTTACAATGTTTGTAGCGATGATATTTGTAGCAGCTATGTTTGCAAAGACAATATTTGTGGAGACAACTGCTGCAATAATATTTGTGGTAACAATGTTTCTAGTGACAATATTTGCAACGACAACATTTGTTGTAGTGGTAATTGCAGCTACATTGTTTGAGTAACGACATGGACATTTATAGTGACAATACATAGAGTGATTACAATTTTGGTCTTGATATTTTCACTGCGATTGTAGCACCAATGATGATCACATTTGTAGCGATGATATTTGTAGCTACACTGTTTACAATGACAATATTTGGGTAGACAACTACCGCAATGATATTTGTGGGTACAATGTTTGTAGTGACAATATTTGCAAAGACAACATTTGTTGAGGTGCTAGTAGCAGCTACTTTGTTTACGTTACGACAATGACATTTATAGTGACGATACATAGAGTGATTACAGTTGTGGCCTTGATATTTTCTTCGCAATGCTAGCAACAATGTTGACAACATTTGTAGCGATGATATTTGTAGCAGCTCTATTTGCAGTGAGAATATTTGCAGAGACAACTGCTACAATGATATTTGTGTTTGCAATATTTGTAGTGACAATATTTGCAACGACAACATTTGTTGAGGTGCAAATTGCAGCTACTTTGTTTAAGTTGCGGCAAGGACATTTATAGTGACAATACATAGAGTGATTACAATTGTGGCCTTGATATTTTCATCGCGATGGTAGCAACAATGTTGACAACATTTGTAGCGATGATATTTGCAGCAGCTATGTTTGCCATGACAATATTTGCGTAGACAACTGCCACAATGATATTTGTGGTTACAATGTTTGTAGTGCCATTATTTGCAACGCAACATTTGTTGTAGTGGTAATTGCAGCTACTTTGTTTGAGTAATGACATGGACAATTATTCTAACAATACGTAGAGTGATTACAATTGTGGCCTTGATATTTTCGTCGGGATGGTAACAACAATGTTGACAAAATTTATAGCGATGATATTTGTAGCAGCTTTGTTTGCGAAGACAATATTTGTGGAGACAACTGCCACAATGATATTTGTGGTTACAATGTTTGTAGTGACAATATTTGCAACGACAACATTTGTTAAGGTGCTAAATGCAGCTACTTTCTTTATGTTACGACAAGGACATTTGTAGTGACAATACATAGAGTGGTTACAATTGTGGCCTTGATATTTTCATCGCGATGGTAGCAACAATGTTGACAACATTTGTAGCGATGATATTTGCAGTAGCTATGTTTGCCATGACAATATTTGCGTAGACAACTGCCACAATGATATTTTTGGTTACAATGTTTGTAGTGCCATTATTTGCAACGCAACATTTGTTGTAGTGGTAATTGCAGCTACTTTGTTTGAGTAATGACATGGACAATTATTCTAACAATACGTAGAGTGATTACAATTGTGGCCTTGATATTTTCGTCGGGATGGTAACAACAATGTTGACAAAATTTATAGCGATGATATTTGTAGCAGCTTTGTTTGCGAAGACAATATTTGTGGAGACAACTGCCACAATGATATTTGTGGTTACAATGTTTGTAGTGACAATATTTGCAACGACAACATTTGTTGAGGTGCTAAATGCAGCTACTTTCTTTAAGTTACGACAAGGACATTTGTAGTGACAATACATAGAGTGGTTACAATTGTGGCCTTGATATTTTCATCGCGATGGTAGCAACAATGTTGACAACATTTGTAGCGATGATATTTGCAGTAGCTATGTTTGCCATGACAATATTTGCGTAGACAACTGCCACAATGATATTTTTGGTTACAATGTTTGTAGTGCCATTATTTGCAACGCAACATTTGTTGTAGTGGTAATTGCAGCTACTTTGTTTGAGTAATGACATGGACAATTATTCTAACAATACGTAGAGTGATTACAATTGTGGCCTTGATATTTTCGTCGGGATGGTAACAACAATGTTGACAAAATTTATAGCGATGATATTTGTAGCAGCTCTGTTTGCGAAGACAATATTTGTGGAGACAACTGCCACAATGATATTTGTGGTTACAATGTTTGTAGTGACAATATTTGCAACGACAACATTTGTTGAGGTGCTAAATGCAGCTACTTTGTTTAAGTTACGACAAGGACATTTGTAGTGACAATAAATAGAGTGGTTACAATTGTGGCCTTGATATTTTCATCGCGATGGTAGCAACAATGTTGACAACATTTGTAGCGATGATATTTGCAGCAGCTATGTTTGCGATGACAATATTTGCGGAGACAACTGCCGCAATGAGATTTGTGGTTACAATGTTTGTAGTGACAATTTTCGCAACGACAACATTTGTTGAGGTACTAATTGCAGCTACTTTGTTTAAGTTACAACAATGACATTTATAGTGACAATACATAGAGTGATTACAATTGTCGCCTTGATATTTTCATCGCGATGGTAGCAACAATGTTGACAACATTTGTAGCGATGATATTTGTAGCAGCTATGTTTGCAATGACAATTTTTGCGGTGACAACTGCCGCAATGATATTTGTGGTTACAATGTTTGTAGTGCCAATTTTTGCAACGACAACATTTGTTGTAGTGGTAATTGTAGCTACTTTGTTTGAGTAATGACATGGACAATTATTGTGACAATACATAGAGTGATTACAATTGTGGCCTTGATATTTTCATCGGGATGGTAACAACAATGTTTACAAAATTTGTAGCAATGATATTTGTAGCAGCTCTGTTTGCAATGACAATATTTGCGGAGACAACTGCCGCAATGATATTTCTAGTTACAATGTTTGTATTGACAATATTTGCAACAACAACATTTGTTGAGGTGCTAATTGCAGCTACTTTGTCTAAGTTAGGACATGGACATTTATAGTGACAATACATAGAGTGATTACAATTGTAGCCTTGATATTTTCATCGCGATGGTAGCAACAATGTTAACAACATTTGTAGCGATGATATTTGTAGCAGCTCTGTTTGCAATGACAATATTTGTGGTGCCAACTGCCGCAATGATATTTGTGGCTACAATGTTGGTAGTGGCAATATTTGCAATGACCACATTTCTTGCAGTGGTAATTGCTGCTATATTTTTTAAGTTACGACATGGACATTTATTGTGACAATACATAGAGTGATTAAAATTGTGGCCTTGATATTTTCATCGCGATGGTAGCAACAATGTTGACAACATTTGTAGCGATGATATTTGTTGCATCTCTGTTTGCAATGACAATTTTTTTAGAGACAACTACCGCAATGTTATTTGTGGTTGCAATGTTTGTAGTGACAATATTTACAACGACAACAATTCTTGTGGTGGTAATTGGAGCTACTTTGTCTAAGTTACGACATGGACATTTATAATGACAATACATAGAGTGATTGCAATTGTGGCCTTGATATTTTCATCGCGATGATAGCAACAATGATGACAACATTTGTAGCTTTGATATATGTTGCAACTCTGTTTGCAATAACAATATTTGTGGTGCCAACTGCCGCAATGATATTTGTGGTTACATTGTTTGTAGTGGCAATTTTTGCAATCACAACCTTTCTTGCAGTGGTAATTGTAGCTACTTCGTTTGAGTAACGACATGGACATTTATAGTGACAATACATAGAGTGATTACAATTGTGGCCTTAATATTTTATTCTCGATGGTAGCAACAATGTTGACAACATTTGTAGAAATGACATTTGTTGCAACTATGTTTGCAATGACAATATTTGTGTTGCCAACTACCGCAATGATATTTGTGGTTACAATGTTTTTTAGTGGCAATATTTGCAACGACAACATTTGATGTAGTGGTAATTGCAGCTACTTTGTTTGAGTAATGACATGGACATTTATTGTGACAATACATAAAGTGATTACAATTGTGGGCTTGATATTTTCATCGCGATGGTAGCAAAAATGTTGACAACATTTGTAGCGATGATATTTGTAGCAGTTATGTTTGTAATGATAATATCTGCGGTGACAACAGCTGCAATGATATCTGTGGTGAGAATGTTTGTGGTGACATTATTTGCAACGACAACATTTGTTGTAGTGGCAATTGCAGCTACTTTGTTTGAGTAACGACATGGACATTTATAGTGGCAACACATATAGTGATTACAATTGTGGCCTTGAAATTTTCAACGCGATTGTAGCAACAATGTTGACAACATTTATAGCGATGATATTTGTAGCAGCACTGTTTGCAATGACAATAGTTGCAGAGACAACTGCCGCAATAATATATGTGGTTGCAATGTTTTTAGTGACAATATTTGCAACGACAACAATCCTTGCAGTGGTAATTGCAGCTACTTTGTCTAAGTTACGACATGGACATTTATAGTGACAATACATAGAGTGATTACAATTGTGGCCTTGATATTTTCATCGTGATGGTAGCAACAATGTTGACAACATTTGTAGCGATGATATTTGTAGCCGCTATGTTTGCAATCACAATATTTTTGGTGCCAACTGCCGTAATGATATTTGTGGTTACAATGTTTGTATTGACAATATTTGCAACGACAACATTTGTTGTAGTGGTAATTGCAGCTACTTTGTTTAAGTAATGACATGGACATTTATAGTGACAATACATAAAGTGATTACAATTGTGGGCTTGATATTTTCGTCGCGATGGTAGCAACAATGTTAACAACTTTTGTAGCGATGATATTTGTAGCAGCTCTGTTTGCAATGACAATATTTGTGGTGCTAACTGCCGCAATGATATTTGTGGCTACAATGTTGATAGTGGCAATATTTGGAACGACAACATTTCTTGCAGTGGTAATTGCTGCTACATTTTTTATGTTACGACATGGACATCTATTGCGACAAGACATAGAGTGATTACAATTGTGGCCTTGATATTTTCATCGCGATGGTAGCAACAATGTTGACAACATTTGTAGCGATGATATTTGTTGCAGCTCTGTTTGCAATGACAATATTTGTAGAGACAACTGCCGCAATGTTATTTGTGGTTGCAATGTTTGTAGTGACAATATTTGCAACGACAACAATTCTTGTAGTGGTAATTGCAGCTACTTTGTCTAAGTTACGACATGGACATTTATAATGACAATACACAGAGTGATTACAATTGCGGCCTTGATATTTTCATCGCGATAGTAGCAACAATGATGACAACATTTGTAGTGATGATATATGTTGCAGCTCCGTTTGCAATGACAATATTTGTGGGGCCAATTGCCGCAATAATATTTGTGGTTACATTGTTTGTAGTGGCAATTTTTACAACCACAACATTTCTTGCAGCGGTAATTGCGACTACTTTGTTTGAGTAACGACATGGACATTTATTGTGACAATACATAGAGTGATTACAATTGTAGCCTTGATTTTTTCATCGCGATGGTAGCAACAATGTTCACAACATTTGTAGCAATAATATTTGTAGCAGCTCTGTTTGCAATGACAATATTTGCAGAGACAACTGCCACATTGATATTTGTGCTTACAATGTTTGTAGTGAAAATATTTGCATCGACAACATTTCTTGCAGTGGTAATTACAGCTACTTTATTTAAGTTACGACATGGACATTTATAGTGACAATACATGGAGTAGTTACAATTGTGGGCATGATATTTTCTTCGTGATGGTAGCTACAATGTTGACAACATTTGTAGCGATGATATTTGTAGCAGCTATATTTGCAATGATAATATCAGCGGTGACAACAGCCGTAATGATATTTGTGGTGACAATGTTTGTAGTGACAATAGTTTCAACGACAACATTTCTTGTAGCAGTAATTGCGACTACTTTGTTTGAGTAACGACATGGACATTTATAGTGACAATACATAGAGTGATTACAATTGTAGCCTTGATATTTTCATCGCGATGGTAGCAACAATGTTCACAACATTTGTAGCAATAATATTTGTAGCAGCTCTGTTTGCAATGACAATATTTGCAGAGACAACTGCGGCATTGATATTTGTGGTTACAATGTTTGTAGTGAAAATGTTTGCAACGACAACATTTCTTACAGTGGTAATTACAGCTACTTTGTTTAATTTACGACATGGACATTTATAGTGACAATACATAGAGTGATTAAAATTGTGGCCTTGATATTTTCATCGCGATGGTAGCAACAATGTTGACAACAATTTTAGCGATGATATTTGTAGCAGCTATGTTTGCAATGACAATATTTGCGGTGAAAACTGCCGCAATGATACTTGTAGTTACAATGTTTGTAGTGACAATATTTGCAACGGCAACATTTCTTGTAGTGGTAATTGTAGCTACATTATTTGTGTAGCGACATGGACATTTGTAGTGACAATACATAGAGTGATTACAATTGTGGGCTTGATATTTTAATCGCAATGGTAGTAACAATGTTGACAACATTTGTAGCAGCTCTGTTAGCAATGACAATATTTGCAAAGGCAACTGCCGCATTGATATTTGTGGTTACAATGTCTGTAGTGACAATATTTACAACGACAACATTTCTTGCAGTGGTAATTGCAGCTACTTTGTTTGAGTAACGACACAGACATTTATAGTGACAATACATTGAGTGATTACAATTGTGGCCTTGATATTTTCATCGCGATGGAAGCAACAATGTTGACAACATTTGTAGCACTGATATTTGTAGCAGCTCTGTTTGCAATGACAATATTTGCAGAGACAATTGCCGCATTGACATTTGTGGTTACAATGTTTATTGTGACAATATGTGCAATGACAACATTTCTTGCAATAGTAATTGTAGCTACATTGTTTGAGAAACGACATGGACATTTATAGTGACAATATATGGAGTGATTACAATTGTGGCCTTGATATTTTCATCGCGATGGTAGCAACAATGTTGACAACAATTGTAGCAATGATATTTGTAGCAGCTATGTTTGCAACGATAATATCTGCGGTGACAATAGCTGCAATGATATTTGTGGTGACAATGTTTGTAATGCCAATATTTGCAACGACAACATTTGTTGTAGTGGTAATTGCAGCTACTTTGTTTGAGTAATGACATGGGCATTTATAGTGACAATACATAGAGTGATTACAATTGTGGCCTTGATATTTTCATCGCGATGGTGGCAAAAATGTTGACAACATTTGTAGCAATGATATTTGTAGTAGCTCTGTTTGCAATGACAATATTTCCAGAGACAACTGCCGCATTGATATTTGTGGTTACAATGTTTGTACTGACAATATTTGCAATGACAACATTTCATGCAGTGGTAATTGCAGCTACTTTGTTTAAGTTATGACATCGACATTTATAGTGACAATATATAGAGTGATTAAAATTGTGGCCTTGATATTTTCATCGCGGTGGTAGCAATAATGCTGACAGCAATTTTAGCGATGATATTTGTAGCAGCTATGCTTGCAATGACAATATTTGCAGTGACAACTGCCGCAATGATACTTGTAGTTACAATGTTTGTAGTGACAATATTTGCAACGACAACATTTTTTGTAGTGGTAATTGTAGCTACATTATTTGTGTAGCGACATGGATATTTGTAGTGACAATACATAGAGTGATTACAATTGTGGGCTTGATATTTTCATCGTGATGGTAGCAACAATGTTGTCAATATTTGTAGCAACAATTTTTGTTGCAGCACTGTTTGCAGTGACAATATTTGCAAAGACAACGGCCGCATTGATATTTGTGGTTACAATGTTTGTAGTGACAATATTTGCAATGACAACATTTCTTGCAGTGGTAATTGCAGCTACTTTGTTTATGTTATGACATTGACATTTATTGTGACAATACATAGAGTGATTAAAATTGTGGCCTTGGTTTTTTCATCGCGATGGTAGCAACAATGTTGACAACAATTTTAGCGATGATATCTGTAGCAGCTATGTTTGCAATAACAATATTTGCGGTGACAACTGCCGCAATGATACTTGTAGTTACAATGTTTGTAGTGACAATATTTGCAACGACAACATTTTCTGTAGTGGTAATTGTAGCTACATTATTTGTGTAGCGACATGGACATTTGTAGTGAAAATACATAGTGTGATTACAATTGTAGGCTTGATATTTTCATCGCGATGGTAGCAACAATGTTGTCAATATTTGTAGCAACAATATTTGTTGCAGCTCTGTTTCCAGTGACAATATTTGCAAAGACAACTGCCGCATTGATATTTGTGGTTACAATGTTTGTAGTGACAATATTTGCAATGACAACATTTCTTGCAGTGGTAATTGCAGCTACTTTGTTTGAGTAACGACATGGACATTTATAGTGACAATACATAGAGTGATTACAATTGTGGCCTTGATATTTTCATCGCGATGGAAGCAACAATGTTGACAACATTTGTAGCACTGATATTTGTAGCAGCTCTGTTTGTAATGACAATATTTGCAGAGACAATTGCCGCATTGATATTTGTGGTTACAATGTTTGTTGTGACAATATGTGCAATGACAACATTTCTTGCAGTGGTAATTGCAGCTACTTTGTTTAAGTTACGACATGGACAATTGTAGTTACAATATATAGAGTGATTAAAGTTGTGGCCTTGATATTTTCATCGCGATGGTAGCAACAGTGTTGACAACAATTTTAGCGATGATATTTGTAGCAGCTATGTTTTCAATGACAATATTTGCGGTGACAACTGCCGCAATGATATTTCTAGTTACAATGTTTGTAGTGACAATATTTGCAACGACAACATTTGTCGTAGTGGTAATTCTAGCTACATTGTTTGAGTAGCGACATGGACATTTGCAGTGACAATACATAGAGTGATTACACTTGTGGCCTAGACATTTTCATCGCGTTAGTAGCAATATGGTTGACAACATTTGTAGCGATTATATTTGTTGCAGCTATGTTTACAATGACAATATTTATGGTGACAACAGCCGCGATGATATTATTGTGGTTACAATGTTTGTAGAGACAATATTTGCAACGACAACATTTGTTGTAGTGGTAATTGCAGCAACTTTGTTTGAGTAAGGACATGGACATTTATAATGACAATACATAGAGTGATTACAATTGTGGCTATGATATTTTCATCGCGATTGTAGCAACAATGTTAACAACATTTGTAGCAATGACATTTGTTGCAGCTATGTTTGCAATGACAATATCTGCGGTGACAACTGCCGCAATGATATTTGTGGTTACAATGTTTGTAGTGAAAAAATTTTCAACGACAACATTTGTCGTAGTGGTAATTTTAGCTACATTGTTCGAGTAGCGACATGGACATTTGTAGTGAAAAGACATAGAGTAATTACAATTGTGGCCTAGACATTTTCATCGCGTTACTAGCAGCAAGGTTGACAACATTTGTAGCGATGATATTTGTTGCAGCTATGTTTGCAATGACAATATTTGTGGTGACAACTGCCACGATGATATTTGTGGTGACAATGTTTGTAGTGACAATATTTGCAACGACAACTTTTCTTGTAGTGGTAATTGCGGCTACTTTGTTCGAGTAACGACATGGACATTTATAGTGACAATACATAAAGTGATTACAATTGTAGCCTTGATATTTTCATCGCGATGGTAGCAACAATGTTGACAATATTTCTAGCAATAATATGTGTAGCAGCTCTGTTTGCAATGACAATATTTGCAGAGACAACTGCCGAATTGATATTTGTGGTTACAATGTTTGTAGTGAAAATATTTGCAACGACAACATTTCTTGCAACGGTAATTGCAGCTACTTTGTTTATGTTAGGACATGCACATTTATAGTGACAATACATAGAGTGATTACAATTGTGGCCTTGATATTTTCATCGCGATGGTAGCAACAATGTTGACAACATTTGTAGTGATGATATTTGTAGCAGCTCTGTTTGCAATGACAATATTTGTAGTGACAACTGCCACAATGATATTTGTGGTTACAATGTTTGTAGTGACAATAATTGCAACGACAACATTTGTTGCAGTGGTAATTTCTGCTACTTTGTCTGAGGAACGTCATGGACATTTGTAGTGAAAATACATAGAGTGATTACAATTGTGGCCTTGATATTTTCATCGCGATTGTAGCAACAATGTTGACAACATTTGTAGCGATGACATTTGTTGCAGCTATGTTTGCAATGACAATATTTGCGGTGACAATTGCCACAATGATATTTGTGGTTACAATGTTTGTAGTGACAATATTTGAAACGACAACATTTGTTGTAGTGGTAATTACAGCTACTTTGTTTGAGTAATGATATGGACATTTATAGTGACAATACATAGAGTGATTATAATTGTGGCTATGATATTTTCATCGCGATAGTAGCAACAATGTTAACAACATTTGTAGCGATGACATTTGTTGCAGCTATGTTTGCAATGACAATATCTGCGGTGACAACTGCCGCAATGATATTTGTGGTTACAATGTTTGTAGTGACAAAATTTGCAATGACAAAAATTGTCGTAGTGGTAATTGTAGCTACATTGTTTGAGTAGCGAGATGGACATTTGTAGTGACAATACATAGAGTAATTACAATTGTGGCCTAGCGATTTTCATCGCGTTACTAGCAACAAGGTTGACAACATTTGTAGCGATGATATTTGTTGCAGCTATGTTTGCAATGACAATATTTGTGGTGACAACTGCCGCGATGATATTTGTGGTGACAATGTTTGTAGTGACAATATTTGCAACGACAACATTTCTTGTGGTGGTAATTGCGGCTACTTTGTTCGAGTAACGACATGGTCATTTATAGTGACAATACATAAAGTGATTACAATTGTAGCCTTGATATTTTCATCGCGATGGTAGCAACAATGTTGACAATATTTCTAGCAATAATATTTGTAGCACCTCTGTTTGCAATGACAATATTTGCAGAGACAACTGCCGCATTGATATTTGTGGTTACAATGTTTGTGGTGAAAATATTTGCAACGACAACATTTCTAGAAGTGGTAATTGCAGCTACTTTGTTTATGTTAGGACATGGACATTTATAGCGACAATACATAGAGTGAATACAATTGTGGCCTTGATATTTTCATCGCGATGGTAGCAACAATGTTGACAACATTTGTAGTGATGATATTTGTAGCAGCTTTGTTTGCAATGACAATATTTGCGGTGACAACTGCCACAATGATATATGTGGTTACAATGTTTGTAGTGACAATATTTGCAACGACAACATTTGTTGCAGTGCTAATTGCAGCTATTTTGTTTGAGGAACATAATGGACATTTGTAGTGAATATACATAGAGTGCTTACAATTGTGGCCTTTATAATTTCATCGCGATGGTAGCAACAATGTTGGCAACATTTGTAACGATGACATTTGTTGCAGCTATGTTTGCAATGACAATATTTGCGGTGACAACTGCCGCAATGATATTTGTGGTTACAATGTTTGTAGTGACAATATTTGAAACGACCACATTTGTTGCTGTGGTAATTGCATCTACTTTGTTTGAGTAATGATATGGACACTTATAGTGACAATACATAGAGTGATTACAATTGTGGCTATGATATTTTTGTCACGATAGTAGCAACAATGTTAACAACATTTGTAGCGTTGACATTTGTTGCAGCTATGTTTGCAATGACAACATCTGCGGTGACAACTGCCGCAGTGATATTTGAGGTTACAATGTTTGTAGTGACAAAATTTGCAACAACAACATTTGTTGTAGTGGTAATTGTAGCTACTTTGTTTGTGTAATGACATGGACATTTGTAGTGACAATACATAGAGTGATTACAATTGTGGCCTAGATATTTTCATCGCGATGGTAGCAACAATGTTGACAACATTTCTAGCGATGACATTTGTTACAGCTATCTTTGCAATGACAATATTTGCGGTGACAACTGCCGCAATGATATTTGTAGTTACAATGTTTGTAGTGACAGTATTTGAAACGAGATGATTTGTTGTAGTGGTAATTGCAGCTACTTTGTTTGAGTATTGACATGGACATTTATAGTGACAATACATAGAGTGATTACAATTGTGGCTATGATATTTTCATCGTGATGGTAGCAACAATGTTGACA
This sequence comes from Laguncularia racemosa, assembly GCA_037954665.1. Taxonomy (NCBI): domain Eukaryota; kingdom Viridiplantae; phylum Streptophyta; class Magnoliopsida; order Myrtales; family Combretaceae; genus Laguncularia; species Laguncularia racemosa. The sequence goes on from JBBMOL010000328.1 coordinate 84,884, forward strand.
ACATTTGTAGCGATGACATTTGTTGCAGCAATGTTTGCAATGACAATATTTGCGGTGACAACTGCCGCAATGATATTTGTAGTTACAATGTTTGTAATGACAATATTTACAACGACAACATTTGTTGTAGAGGTAATTGCAGCTACTTTGTTTGTGTAACGACATGGACATTTGTAGTGACAATACATAGAGTGATTACAATTGTGGCCTAGACATTTTCATTGTGATGGTAGCAACAATTTTGACAACATTTGTAGCGATGACATTTGTTGAAGCTATGTTTGCAATGACAATATTTGCGGTGACAATAGCCGCAATGATATTTGTAGTTACAATGTTTGTAGTGACAATATTTGCAACGATAACATTTGTTGTAGAGGTAATTGCAGCTACCTGGTTTGAGTAACGACATGGACATTTGTAGTGACAATACATAGAGTGATTACAATTGTGGCCTAGACATTTTCCTCGCGATGGTAGCAACAATGTTGACAACATTTGTAGCGATGACATTTGTTGCAGCTACGGTTGCAATGATAATATATGCGGTGGCAAATGCCGCAATGATATTTGTAGTTACAATGTTTGTAGTGACAATATTTACAACGACAACATTTGTTGTAGTTGTAATTGCAGCTACTTTGTTTGAGTAACGACATGGACATTTATAGTGAAATACATGGAGTGATTGCAATTGTGGCCTTGATATTTTCATCGCGATGGTAGCAACATTGTTGACAACATTTGTAGTGATGATATTTGTAGCAGCTCTGTTTGCAATGACAATATTTGTAGAGAAAACTGCGGCAATGATATTTTGGTTACAATGTTTGCAGTGACAATATTTGCAACGACAACATTTCTTGCAGTGGTAATCGCAGCTACTTTGTTTAAGTTACGACATGGACATTTATATTGACAACACATAGAGTGATTACAATTGTGGCCTTGATATTTTCATCGCGATGGTAGCAACAATCTTGACAACATTTGTAGTGATGATATTTGTAGCAGCTATGTTTGCAATGACAATATTTGCGGAGAGAACTGCCGCAATGATATTTGTGGTTACAATGATTGTAGAGACAATATTTGCAATTGCAACATTTGTTGCAGTGGTAATTGCAGCTACTTTGTTCAAGTTACGACATGGACATTTACAGTGACATTACATAGAGTGATTACAATTGTGCCCAAGAGATTTTCATCGCATTGGTAGCAACAATGTTGACAACATTTGTAGCGATGATATTTGTAGCAGGTCTGTTTGCAATGACAATATTTGCGGTGACAACTGCCGCAATGATATTTGTGGTTACAATGTTTGTAGTGACAATATTTGCAACGACAACATTTGTTGCAGTGATAATTGCAGCTACTTTGTTTGAGGAACGTCATGGAAATTTGTAGTGACAATTCATAGAGTGATTACAATTGTGGCCTTGATATTTTCATCGCGATGGTAGCAACAATGTTAACAACATTTGTAGCGATGACATTTCTTGCAGCTATGTTTGCAATGACAATATTTGCGGTGATAACTGCCGCAATGATATTTGTGGTTACAATGTTTGTAGTGCCAATATTTGCAACGACAACATTTCTTGTAGTACTAATTGCAGCTACTTTGTTTGAGTAACGACATGGACATTTAGCGTGACAATACATAGAGTGATTAAAATTGTGGCCTTGATATCTTCATCGCGATGGTAGCAACAATGTTGACAACATTTGTAGCGATGACATTTGTAGCAGCTATGTTTGCATTGACAATATTTGCGGAGAGAACTTCCGCAATGATATTTGTGGTTACAATGTTTGTAGTGACAATAATTGCAACGACAACATTTGTTGTAGTGGTAATTGGAGCTACTTTATTCGAGTAACGACAAGGACATTTATAGTGAGAATACATGTAGTGAATACAATTGTGGCCTTGATATTTTCATCGCGATGGTAGCAACAATGTTGACAACATTTGTAGCATTAATATTTGTAGCAGCTCTGTTTGCAAAGACAATACTTGCAGAGACAACTGCCGCATTGATATTTGTGGTTATAATGTTTGTAGTGACAATATTTGCAACGACAACATTTATTGCAATGGTAATTGCAGCTACTTTATTTAAGTTACGACATGGGCATTTATGGTGACAATACATAGAGTGATTACAATTGTGGCCTTGATATTTTCATCGTGATGGTTGCAACAACGTTGACAACATTTGTAGTGATGATATTTGTAGCAGCTCTGTTTGCAATGACAATATTTGTAAAGACAACTGCGGCAATGATATTTTAGTTAAAATGTTTGTAGTGACAATATTTACAACGACAACATTTCTTGCAGTGGTAATCGCAGCTACTTTGTTTAATTTATGACATGGAAATTTATAGTGACAACACATAGAGTGATTACAATTGTGGCCTTGACATTTTCATTGCGATGGTAGGAACAATGTTGACGACATTTATAGCGATGACATTTGTAGCAGCTCAGTTTGCAATGACAATATTTGCGGAGAGTACTGCCGCAATGACATTTGTGGTTACAATGTTGGTAGAGACAATATTTGCAATGACAACATTTGTTGCAGTGGTAATTGCAGCTACTTTTTTAAGTTACGACATGGACATTTACAGTGACATTGCATAGAGTGATTACAATTGTGCCCAAGTGATTTTCATCGCAATGGTAGCAACAATGTTGACAACATTTGCAGCGATGATATTAATAGCCGCCATGTTTGCAATGACAATATTTGCGGTGACAATAGCCGAAATGATATTTGTGGTTACAATGTTTGTAGTGACAATATTTGCAACGACAACATTTGTTGCGGTGGTAATTGCAGCTACTTTGTTTAAGTTACGACATGGACATTTACAGTGACATTGCATAGAGCGATTACAATTGTGCCCACGTGATTTTCATCGCAATGGTAGCAACAATGTTGGCAACATTTGTAGCAATGATATTTGTAGCAGTAATGTTTGCAATGACAATATTTGCAGAGATAACTGCCGCATTGATATTTGTGGTTACAATGTTTGTATTGACAATATTCGCGGTGACAACTGCAGCAATGATATTTGTGGTTACAATGTTTGTAGTGACAATATTTGCAACGACAACATTTGTTGCAGTGGTAATTGCAGCTACTTTGTTTGAGGAACGTCATGGAAATTTGTAGTGACAATACATAGAGTGATTACAATTGTGGCCTTGATATTTTCATCGCGATGGTAGCAACAATGTTGACAACATTTGTAGCGATGACATTTGTTGCAGCTATCTTTGCAATGACAATATTTGCGATGATAACTGCCGCAATGATATTTGCGGTTACAATGTTTGTAGTGCTAATATTTGCAACGACAACATTTCTTGTTGTGGTAATTGCAGCTACTTTTTTTGAGTTACGACATGGACATTTAGAGTGACAATACATAAAGTGATTAAAATTGTGGCCTTGATATTTTCATCGCGATGGTGGCAACAATTTTGACAAAATTTGTAGCGATGACATTTGTAGCAGTTATGTTTGTAATGACAATATTTGTGGAGAGAACTTCCGCAATGATATTTGTGGTTACAATGTTTGTAGTGACAATATTTGCAACAACAACATTTCCTGTAGTGGTAATTGCAGATACTTTGTTTGAGTAACGACATGGACATTTATAGTGACAATACATAGACTGATTACAATTGTGGCCTTGATATTTTTATCGCGATGGTAGCAACAATGTTAACAACATTTGTAGCGACGACATTTGTTGCAGCTATGTTTGCAATGACAATATTTGCGGTGATAACAGCCGCAATGATATTTGTGGTTACAATATTTGCAACGACAACATTTCTTGTAGTGGTAATTGCAGCTACTTTGTTTGAGTAAGGACATGGACATTTATAGTGACAATACATGGAGTGAAAGCAATTGTGGCCTTGATATTTTCATCGCGATGGTAGCAACAATGTTGACAACAATTGTAGCAATAATATTTGTAGCAGCTCTGTTTGCAATGACAATATTTGCAGAGACAACTGTCGCATTGATATTTGTGGTTACATTGTTTGTAGTGACAATATTTGCAACGACAACATGTCTTGCAGTGGTAATCACGGCTACTTTGTTTAATTTACGACATGGACATTAATAGTGACAACACATAGAGTGATTACAATTGTGGCCTTGACATTTTCATCGCTATGGTAGGACCAATGTTGACAACATTTATAGCGATGACATTTGTAGCAGCTCAGTTTGCAATGACAATATTTGCGGAGAGAACTGCCGCAATGACATTTGTGGTTACAATGTCTGTAGAGACAATATTTGCAATGACAACATTTGTTGCAGTGGTAAATGCAGCTACTTTGTTTAAGTTACGACATGGACATTTACAGTGACATTACAGAGAGTGATTACAATTGCGCCCAAGTGATTTTCATCGCAATGGTAGCAACAATGTTGACAACATTTGTAGCGATGATATTTATAGCAGCTATGTTTGCAATGACAATATTTGCAGTGACAACTGCCGCAATGATATTTGTGGTTGCAATGTTTGTAGTGACAATCTTTGCAACGACAACATTTGTTGTAGTGGTAATTGTGGCTACTTTATTCGAGTAACGACATGGACATTTATAGTGACAATACATAGAGTGATTATGATTTTGGCTATGATATTTTCATCGCGATAGTAGCAACAATGTTAACAACATTTATAGCGATGACAGTTGTTGCAGCTATGTTTGCAATGAGAATAGCTGCGGTAACTACTGCCGCAATGAAATTTGTGGTTACAATGTTTGTAGTGACAATATTTGAAACGATAACAATTGTTGTAGTGGTAATTGCAGCTACTTTGTTTGAGTAACGACATGGACATTTATAGTGACAATACATAGAGTGATTACAATTGTGGCCTTGATATTTTCATCGCGATGGTACCAACAATGTTGACAACATTTGTAGCGATGATATTTGTAGCAGCTATGTTTGCAATGATAATATCCACGGTGACAATAGCCGAAATGATATTTGTGGTGACAATGTTTGTAGTGACAATATTTGCAACGACAACATTCCTGCAGTGATAATTGCAGCTACTTTGTTTAAGTTACGACATGGACATTTATAGTGGTAATACATAGAGCGATTAAAATTGTGGTCGTGATATTTTCACCGCGATGGTAGCAACAATGTTGACAACATTTGTAGCGATGATATTTGTAGCAGCTCTGTTTGCAATGACAATATTTGCGGTGACAACTGCCTCAATGATAATTGTGGTTACAATGTATGTACTGACAATATTTGCAACGACAACATTTGTTGCAGCGGTAATTGCAGCTACTTTGTTTGAGGAACGTCATGGAAATTTGTAGTGACAATACATAGAGTGATTACAATTGTGGACTTGATATTTTCATCGCGATGGTAGCAACAATGTCAACAACATTTGTAGCGATGACATTTCTTGCAGCTATGTTTGCAATGACAATATATGCGGTGATAACTGCAGCAATGATATTTGTGGTTACAATGTTTGTAGTGCCAATATTTGCAACGACAACATTTCGTGTAGTGGCAATTGTAGCTACTTTGTTTGCGTAACAACATGGACATTTAGCGTGACAATACATAGAGTGATTAATATTGTGGCATTGATATCTTCATCGCGATGGTAGCACCAATGTTGACAACATTTGTAGCGACGACATTTGTAGCAGCTATGTTTGCAATGACAATATTTGCGGAGAGAACTTGCGCAATGATATTTGTGGTTACTATGTTTGTAGTGACAATATTTGCAACGACAACATTTGTTGTAGTGGTAATTGCAGCTACTTTATTCGAGTAACGACATGGACATTTATAGTGACAATACATGCAGTGAATACAATTGTGGCCTTGATATTTTCATCGCGATGGTGGCAACAATGTTGATAACATTTGTAGCATTAATATTTGTAGCAGCTCTGTGTGCAATGACAATATTTGCATAGACAACTGTCGCATTGATATTTGTGGTTACAATGTTTGTAGTGACAATATTTGCAACGATAACATTTCTTGCAGTGGTAATTGCAGCTACTTTATTTAAGTTACGACATGGGCATTTATGGTGACAATACATAGAGTGATTACAATTGTGCCCTTGATATTTTCATCGCGATGGTTGCAACAACGTTGACAACATTTGTAGTGATGATATTTGTAGCAGCTCTGTTTGCAATGACAATATTTGTAGAGACAACTGCGGCAATGATATTTTAGTTAAAATGTTTGTAGTGGCAATATTTGCAACGACAACATTTCTTGCAGTGGTAATCGCAGCTACTTTGTTTAATTTACGACATGGACATTTATATTGACAACACATAGAGTGGTTACAATTGTGGCCTTGACATTTTCGTCGCGATGGTAGGAACAATGTTGACAACATTTATAGCGATGAAATTTGTAGCAGCTCAGTTTGCAATGACAATATTTGCAGAGAGAACTGCCGCAATGACATTTGTGGTTACAATGTTTGTAGAGACAATATTTGCAATGACAACATTTGTTGCAGTGGTAATTGCAGCTACTTTGTTTAAGTTACGACATGGACATTTACAGTGACATTACATAGAGTGATTACAATTGTGCCCAAGTGATTTTCATCACAATGGTTGCAACAATGTTGGCAACTTTTGTAGCAATGATATTTGTAGCAGCTCTATTTGTAATGACAATATTTGCAGAGACAACTGCCGCATTGATATTTGTGGTTACATTGTTTGTATTGACAATATTTGCGGTGACAACTGCGGCAATGATATTTGTGGTTACAATGTTTGTAGTGAAAATATTTGCAATGACAACATTTGTTGCAGTGGTAATTGCAGCGACTTTGTTTGAGGAACGTCATGGAAATTTGTAGTGACAATATATAGAGTGATTACAATTGTGGCCTTGATATTTTCATTGCGATGGTAGCAACAATGTTAACAACATTTGTAGCGATGACATTCCTTGCAGCTATGTTTGCAATGACAATATTTGCGGTGATAACTGCTGCAATGATATTTGCGGTTACAATGTTTGTAGTGCCAATATTTGCAACGACAACATTTCTTGTAGTGGTAATTGCAGCTACTTTGATTGAGTAACGACATGGACATTTAGAGTGACAATACATAGAGTGATTAAATTGTGGCCCCAGCATGTTGCAGCATGTTTGCATGAAATTTTGCGTGAACAGCTAAGAATTTGTAGTAAAGTTGGACAATATTTACAACGAAAATTGTTTAGTGTATTGCAGCTACTTTGTTAAGATTGGACATTTATAGGACAATACTAATGTACAATTGTGCTAGCATTTCATCGCGTGTGCAACAGTGTGACAACATCTGAGCGATGAATTTGTTGAGCTTGTTTGATGACAATTGCGTGACAACTGCCAAGTATTGTAGTTCAATGTTGTGTGACAATTTACAAGAACATTTGTGTAGTGGTTGCAGCATTTGTTTAGAAGACTTGACATTATAGTGAAATACTAGAGTGATACAATTGTCTTCATTTCATCGCGATGCTTGCAACATGTAAATTTAGAAGTATTGTGGCTCGTTGCAAGTATATTTTAGTGAAAGCGCAAGTATTTGGTTACAGTTGTAGTGACATATTTGCAACGAACATTTTAGTGGTATCGCAATACTTTGTTAAGTTACGAATAGAATTATGTGACAACATAGTGTTACAATTGTGGCTAATTATCCGATGTAGCAAATGTGCATTGAGCATGATATTGTAGAGCTCATTTGCATGACAACATTTGCGGAGGATTCGCAATGATATTGGTTACAATGTTTGTAGGACATATTTCAAGACAACATTTGTTGAGTTGTTTGGGGCTACTTTGTTTAGTTTCAACTGGACATTTATAGTGACATACATAGAGTGATTACAATTGTGGCAGAATTTTATCGCAAGTGCAACAATGTTGACATCTTTGTAGCGATGATTTTACAGACATGTTTGCAATGACAATATTGCGGTGACAATACGCAATGTATTTGGGTTAATTTTGTATGCAATTGCACGACAACTTTTGTTGTAGTGGTATTGCGCTTTGTTGAAACACATGACATTTAAGTTACATACAAAGAGTGATACAATTGTGCAGAATTCATCTCGATGGAGCAACAATGTGACAACATTGTACGAGACATTTGTTGCAGACGTTTGCAATACAATACTTGCGGTGACAACTGCATGCAATGATATTTGTTGTACAATTGTTTGTGACAATATTACAACTACAACATTTGTTGTAGTGTAATTGCGCTACTTTGTTTGATAACGACTTGGACATTAAGTGACAATACATAGAGTGATTACAATTGTGGCTATGATATTTTCATCGACGATGTAGCAACGTGTAACAACATTTGTAGCAAATGACATTTGTTACATATGTTTAGACATGAAATTTATGTGCGTGAACTGCCGCAATGAGATTTTGGTTACAATGTTTGTAGTGACAATATTTGCAACGACAACATTTCATGCAGTGGTAATCGCAGCTACTATGTTTAAGTTACAACATGGACATTTATAGTGACAACACATAGAGTGATTACAATTGTGGCCTTGATATTTTCATCGCGATGATAGCAACAATGTTGACAACATTTGTAGCCATGATATTTCTAGCTGCTCAGTTTTCTATGACAATATTTGTAGAGAGAACTTCCGCAATGATATTTGCGGTAACAATGTTTGTAGAGACAATATTTGCAATGACAACATACGTTGCAGTTGTAATTGGGGCTAATTTGTTTCAGTTTCGACATGGACATTTACAGTGACATTACATAGAGTGATTACAATTGTGGCTATGATATTTTCATCGCGGTGGTAGCAATAATGTTGACAACATTTGTAGCGATGACATTTGTTGTAGCTACGTTTGCAATGACAATATTTGCGGTGACAACTGCCGCAATGATATTTGAAGTTACAATGTTTGCAGTGACAATATTTACAAGGACAACATTTGTTGTAGTGGTAATTGCAGCTTCTTTGTTTGAGTAACGACTTGGACATTTATAGTGACAATACATAGAGTGATTACAATTATGGCCTAGACATTTTCATCGCGATGGTAGCAACAATGTTGACAACATTTGCAGTGATGAAATTTGTTGCAGCTATGTTTGCAATGACAATATTTGCGGTGACAACTGCCCCAATGATATTTGTAGTTATAATGTTTGCAGTGACAATATTTACAACGACAACATTTGTTGTAGGGGTGGTTGCAGCTACTTTGTTTAAGTAACTACTTGGACATTTATAGTGACAATACATAGAGTTATTACAATTGTTTCCTTCTTTTTTTCATCGCGATGGTTGCAACAATGTTGACAACATTTGTAGTGAAGATATTCGTAGCAGCTCCGTTTGCAATGACAAAATTTATAGAGACAACCGCGGCAATGATATTTTGGTTACAATGTTTGTAGTGACAATATTTGCAACGACAACATTTCTTGCAGTGGTAATCGCAACTACTTTGTTTAAGTTACGACATGGACATTTATAGTGACAACACATAGAGTGATTACAATTGTGGCCTTGATATTTTCATCGCGATGATAGCAACAATGTTGACAACATTTGTAGCGATGATATTTGTAGCAGCTCAGTTTGCAATGACAATATTTGCGGAGAGAACTTCCGCAATGATATTTGCGGTTACAATGTTTGTAGGGACAATATTTGCAATGACAACATTTGTTGCAATTGTAATTGGGGCTACTTTGTTACAGTTTCGACATGGACATTTACAGTGACATTACATAGAGTGATTACAATTGTGGCCAAGAGATTTTCATCGCAATGGTAGCAACAATGTTGACATCTTTTGTAGCGATGATGTTTACAGCAACTATGTTTGCAATGACAATATTTGAGGTGACAACTACCGCAATGATATTTGTGGTTATAATGTTTGTAGTGACAATATTTGCAGCGACAACTTTTGTTGTAGTGGTAATTGCAGCTACTTTGTTTGAGTAACGACATAGACATTTAAAGTTACAATACAAAGAGTGATTACAATTGCGGCCTAGACATTTTCATCTCGATGGTAGCAACAATGTTGACAACATTTGTAGCGATGACATTTGTTGCAGCTACGTTTGCAATGACAATACTTGCGGTGACAACTGCCGCAATGATATTTGTTGTTACAATGTTTGTAGTGACTATATTTACAACGACAACATTTGTTGTTTTGGTAATTGCAGCTACTTTGTTTAGATAACGACTTGGACATTTATAGTGACAATACATAGAGTGATTACAATTGTGGCTATGATATTTTCATCGCGATAGTAGCAACGTTGTGAACAACATTTGTAGCGATGACATTTATTACAGCTATGTTTGCAATGACAATATCTGCGGTGACAACAGCCACAATCATATTTGTGATTACAGTGTTTGTAGTGACAATGTTTGCAACGACAACATTTGTTGTAGTGGTAATTGTAGCTACTTTGTTTGTGTAAGGACATGGACATTTGTAGTGACAATACATAGAGTGATTACAATTGTAGCCTAGACATTTTCATCGCGGTGGTAGCAACAATGTTGACAACATTTGTGGCGATGACATTTGTTGTAGCTACGTTTGCAATGACAATATTTGCGGTGACAACTGCCGCAATGATATTTGAAGTCACAATGTTTGTAGTGACAATATTTACAAGGACAACATTTGTTGTAGTGGTAATTGCAGCTCCTTTGTTTGAGTAACGACTGGGACATTTATAGTGACAACACATAGAGTGATTACAATTTTGGCCTCGACATTTTCATCGCGATGGTAGCAACAATGTTGACAACATTTGTAGCGATGACATTGGTTGCAGCTATGTTTGCAATGACAATATTTGCGGTGACAACAGCCCCAATGATATTTGTAGTTACAATGTTTGTAGTGACAATATTTACAATGACAACATTTGTTGTAGTGGTGATTGCAGCTACTTTGTTGGAGTAAAGACTTGGACATTTATCGTGACAATACATAGAGTGATTACAATTGTGGCCTAGACATTTTCATCGCGATGGTAGCAACAATGTTGACAACATCTGCGGCGATGACATTTGTTGTAGCTATGTTTGCAATGACAATATTTGCGGTGACAACTGCCCCAATGATATTTGTAGTTACAATGTTTGTAGTGACAATATTTACAACGACAACATTTGTTGTAGTGGTGGTTGCAGCTACTTTGTTTAAGTAACGACTTGGACATTTATAGTGACAAGACATAGAGTGATTACAATTGTTTCCTTCATTTTTTCATCGCGATGGTTGCAACAATGTTCACAACATTTGTAGCGATGATATTTGTAGCTGCTCAGTTTGCAATGACAATATTTGAGGTGACAACTACCGCAATGATATTTGTGGTTATAATGTTAGTAGTGACAATATTTGCAGCGACAAGTTTTGTTGTAGTGGAAATTTCAGCTACTTTGTTTGAGTAACGACATAGACATTTAATGTTACAATACAAAGAGTGATTACAATTGTGGCCTAGACATTTTCATCTCGATGGTAGCAACAATGTTGACAACATTTGTAGCGATGACATTTGTTGCAGCTATGTTTGCAATGACATTATTTGCGGTGACAACAGCCCCAATGATATTTGTAGTTACAATGTTTGTAGTGACAATATTTACAACGACAACATTTGTTGTAGTGGTGATTGCAGCTACTTTGTTTGAGTAACGACTTGGACATTTATAGTGACAATACATAGAGTGCTTACAATTGTGGCCTAGACATTTTCATCGCGATGGTAGCAACAATGTTGACAACATCTGCGGCGATGACATTTGTTGTAGCTATGTTTGCAATGACAATATTTGCGGTGACAACTGCCCCAATGATATTTGTAGTTGCAATGTTTGTAGTGGCAATATTTACAACGACAACATTTGTTGTAGTGGTGGTTGCAGCTACTTTGTTTAAGTAACGACATGGACATTTATAGTGACAATACATAGAGTGATTACAATTGTTTCCTTCATTTTTTCATCGCGATGGTTGCAACAATGTTGACAACATTTGTAGCGATGATATTTGTAGCTGCTCAGTTTGCAATGATAATATTTGCGGTGACAACTGCCGCAATGGTATTTGTAGTTACAATGTTTGTAGTGACAATATTTACAACGACAACATTTGTTGTAGTGGTAATTGCATCTACTTTGTTTGAGTAACGACTTCGACATTTATAGTGACAATACATAGAGTGATTACAATTGTGGTTATGATATTTTCATCGCGATAGTAGCAATGTTGTTGACATCTTTTGTAGCGATGACATTTGTTACAGCTATGTTTGCAATGACAATATCTGCGGTGACGATTGACGCAATGATATTTGTGGTTACAATATTTGTAGTGACAATATTTGCAACGACAACATTTGGTGTAGTGGTAATTGTAGCAACTTTGTTTGTGTAACGACATGGACATTTCTAGTGAGAATACATAGAGTGATTACAATTATGGTCTAGACATTTTCATCGCGATGGTAGCAACAATGTTGACAACATTTGTAGCGATGTCATTTGTTGCAGCTATGTTTGCAATGACAATATTTGAGGAGACAACTGCTGCAACGATATTTGAAGTTACAATGTTTGTAGTGACAATTTACAACGACAACATTTGTTGTAGTGGTAATTGCAGCTACTTTGTTTGAGTAACGACTTGGACATTTATAGTGACAATACATAAAGTGATTACAATTGTGGCCTAGACATTTTCATCGCGATGGTAGCAACAATGTTGACAACATATGTAGCGATGACATTTGTTGCAGCTATGTTTGCAATGACAATATTTGAGGTGACAACAGCCGGAATGATATTTGTAGTTACAATGTTTGTAGTGACAATATTTACGACGACAACATTTCTTGCAGTGGTAATCGCAGCTACTTTGTTTAAGTTATAACATCGACATTTATAGTGACAACACATCGAGTGATTACAATCGTGGCCTTGATATTTTCATCGCGATGATAGCAACAATGTCGACAACATTTGTAGTGATGATATTTGTAGCAGCTCAGTTTGCAATGACAATATTTGCGGAGAGAACATCTGCAATGATATTTGTGGTTACAATATTTGTAGAGACAATATTTGCAATGACAACATTTGTTGCAGTTGTAATTGGCGCTACTTTGTTTCAGTTACGACATGGACATTTACAGTGACATTACATACAGTGATTACAATTGTGGCCAAGAGATTTTCATCGCAATGGTAGCAACAATGTTGACATCATTTGTAGCGATGATATTTATAGCAGCTATGTTTGCAATGACAATATCCGCGGTGACAACTGCCGCAATGATATTTGTGGTTACAATATTTGTAGTGACAATATTTGCAGCGACAACATTTGGTGTAGTGGTAATTGTAGCTACTTTGTTTGTGTAACGACATGGACATTTGTAGTGAGAATACATAGAGTGATTACAATTGTGGTCTAGACATTTTCATCGCGATGGTAGCAACAATGTTGACAACATTTGTAGCGATGTCATTTGTTGCAGCTATGTTTGCAATGACAATATTTGACGTGACAACTGCCGCAATGATATTTGTAGTTACAATGTTTGTAGTGACAATATTTACAACGACAACATTTGTTGTAGTGGTAATTGCAGCTACTTTGTTTGAGTAACGACTTGGACATTTATAGTGACAATACATAGAGTGATTACAATTGTGGCCTAAACATTTTCATCGCGATGGTAGCAACAATGTTGACAACATTTGTAGCGATGTCATTTGTTGCAGCTATGTTTGCAATGACAACATTTGTTGCAGTTGTACTTGGGGCTACTTTGTATCAGTTACGACATGGACATTTACAGTGACATTACATACAGTGATAACAATTGTGGCCAAGAGATTTTCATCGCAATGGTAGCAACAATGTTGACATCATTTGTAGCGATGATATTTATAGCAGCTATGTTTGCAATGACAATATTTGCGGTGACAACTGCCGCAATGATATTTGTTGTTACAATGTTTGTAGTGACAATATTTACAACGACAACATTTGTTGTGGTGGTAATTCCTGCTACTTTGTTTGAATAACGACTTGGACATTTATAGTGACAATACAAAGAGTGATTACAATTGTGGCCTAGACATTTTCATCTCGATGGTAGCAACAATGTTGTCAACATTTGTAGCGATGACATTTGTTGCAGCTATGTTTGTAATGACATTATTCGCGGTGACAACTGCCGCAATGGTATTTGTAGTTACAATGTTTGTAGTGACAATATTTACAACAACAACATTTGTTGTAGTGGTAATTGCATCTACTTTGTTTGAGTAACGACTTGGACATTTATAGTGACAATACATAGAGTGATTACAATTGTGGCTATGATATTTTCATCGCGATAGTAGCAATGATGTTATAAAATTTTGTAGCGATGACATTTGTTACAGCTATGATTGCAATGATAATATCTGCGGTGACAACTGCCGCAATGATATTTGTAGTTATAATATTTGTAGTGACAAATTTTGCAATGACAACATTTGGTGTAGTGGTAATTGTAGCTACTTTGTTTGTGTAACGACATGGACATTTCGAGTGAGAATACGTAGAGTGATTACAATTGTGGTCTAGACATTTTCATCGCGATGGTGGCAACAATGTTGACAACATTTGTAGCGATGTCATTTGTTGCAGCTATGTTTGCAATGACAATATTTGAGGTGACAACTGCCGCAATGATATTTGTAGTTACAATGTTTGTAGTGACAATATTTACAACGACAACATTTGTTGTAGTGGTAATTGTAGCTACTTTGTTTGAGTATTGACTTGGACATTTATAGTGACAATACATAGAGTGATTACAATTGTGGCCTAGACATTTTCATCGCGATGGTAGCAACAATGTTGACAACATGTGTAGCGATGACAGTTGTTGCAGCTATGTTTGCAATGACAATATTTCAGGTGACAACAGCCGGAATGATATTTGTTGTTCCAATGTTTGTAGTGACAATATTTACAACGACAACATTTCTTGCAGTGGTAATCGCAACTACTTTGTTTAAGTTATGACATGGACATTTATAGTGACAACACATCTAGTGATTACCGTTGTGGCCTTGATATTTTCATTGCGATGGTAGCAACAATGTTGACAACATTTGTAGCGACGATATTTGTAGCAGCTCAATTTGCAATGACAATATTTGCGGAGAGAACTTCCGCAATGATATTTGCGGTTACAATGTTTGTAAAGACAATAGTTGCAATGACAACATTTGTTGCAGTTGTAATTGGGGCTACTTTGTTTCTGTTACGACACGGACATTTATAGTGACATTACATACAGTGATTACAATTGTGGCAAAGAGATTTTCATCGCAATGGTAGCAACAATGTTGACATCATTTGTAACGATGATCTTTATAGCAGCTATGTTTGCAATGACAATATTTGCAGTGACAACTGCCGCAATGATATTTGTATTTACAATGTTTGTAGTGACAATATTTGGACTGACAACATTTGTTGTAGTGGTAATTGCAGCTACTTTGTTTGAGTAACGACATAGACATTTAATGTTACAAGACAAAGAGTGATTACAATGGTGGCCTAGACATTTTCATCGCGATGGTAGCAACAATGTTGACAACATTTGTAGCGATGTCATTTGTTGCAGCTATGTTTACAATGACAATATTTGAGGTGACAACTGCCGCAATGATTTTTGTAGTTACAATGTAGGTAGTGACAATATTTACAACGACAACATTTGTTGTAGTGGTAATTGCAGCTACTTTGTTTGAGTAACGACTTGGACATTTATAGTGACAATACATAGAGTGATTACAATTGTGGCCTAGACATTTTCATCGCGATGGTAGCAACAATGTTGACAACATATGTAGTGATGACATTTGTTGCAGCTATGTTTTCAATGACAATATTTGAGGTGACAACTGCCGCAATGATATTTGTAGTTACAATGTTTGTAGTGACAATATTTACAACGACAACATTTGTTGTAGTGGTAATTGTAGCTACTTTGTTTGAGTAACGACTTAGACATTTATAGTGACAATACACAGAGTGATTACAATTGTGGCCTTGTTATTTTCATCGCGATGGTAGCAACAATGTTGACAACATTTATAGTGATGATATTTGTAGCAGCTCCGTTTGCAATGACAATATTTGTAGAGACAACTACGGCAATGATATTTTGGTTACAATGTTTGTAGTGACAATATTTGCAACGACAACATTTCTTACAGTGGTAATCGCAGCTACTTTGTTTAAGTTACGACATGGACATTTATAGTGACAACACATAGAGTGATTACAATTATGGCCTTGATATTTTCATCGCGATGGTAGCAACAATGTTGACAACATTTGTAGTAATGATATTTGTAGCAGCTCCGTTTGCAATGAAAATATTTGTAAAGACAACTCGCAATGATATTTTGTTACAATGTTTGTAGGACAAATTTGCAACGACAACATTTCTTACAGTGGTAATGCAGCTACCTTGTTTAAGTTACGACATGGACATTTATAGTGACAACACAGAGTGATTACAATTGTGGCCTTGATATTTTCATCGCGATGAGCAACAATGTTGACAACATTTGTAGTGATGATATTTGTAGAAACTCCGTTTGCAATGACAATATTTGCGGTACAATAGCCGTAATGATATTTGTGGTGACAATGTTTTGTAGTGACAATATTTGCAACGACAACATTTCTTGTAGTGGTAATTGCAGCTACTTTGTTTGAGTAACGACATGGACATTTATAGTGACAATACATAGAGTGAATACAATTGTGGCCTTGATATTGTCATCGCGGTGGTAGCAACAATGTTGACAACATATGTAGTGATGACATTTGTTGCAGCTATGTTTTCAATGACAATATTTGAGGTGACAACTGCCGCAATGATATTTGTAGTTACAATGTTTGTAGTGACAATATTTACAACGACAACATTTGTTGTAGTGGTAATTGTAGCTACTTTGTTTGAGTAACGACTTAGACATTTATAGTGACAATACACAGAGTGATTACAATTGTGGCCTTGTTATTTTCATCGCGATGGTAGCAACAATGTTGACAACATTTTAGTATGATATTTGTAGCAGCTCCGTTTGCAATGACAATATTTGTAGAGACAACTACGGCAATGATATTTTGGTTACAATGTTTGTAGGACAATATTTGCAACGACAACATTTCTTACAGTGGTAATCGCAGCTACTTTGTTTAAGTTACGACATGGACATTTATAGTGACAACACATAGAGTGATTACAATTATGGCCTTGATATTTTCATCGCGATGGTAGCAACAATGTTGACAACATTTGTAGTAATGATATTTGTAGCAGCTCCGTTTGCAATGAAAATATTTGTAAAGACAACTGCGGCAATGATATTTTGGTTACAATGTTTGTAGTGACAACATTTGCAACGACAACATTTCTTAAGTGGTAATCGCAGCTACCTTGTTTAAGTTACGACATGGACATTTATAGTGACAACACATCGAGTGATTACAATTGTGGCCTTGATATTTTCATCGCGATGATAGCAACAATGTTGACAACATTTGTAGCGATGATATTTGTAGCAGCTCAGTTTGCAATGACAATATTTGCGGAGAGAACTTCCGCAGTGATATTTGTGGTTACAATGTTTGTAGAGACAATATTTGCAATGACAACATTTGTTGTAGTTGTAATTGGGGCTACTTTGTTTCAGTTACGACATGGACATTTACAGTGACATTACATAGAGTGATTACAATTGTGGCCAAGAGATTTTCATCGCAATGGTAGCAACAATGTTGACATCATTTGTAGCGATGATATTTATAGGAGCTATGTTTGCAATGACAATATTTTTTTTTTTTTTTTTTTTTTTTTTTTTTTTTTTTTTTTTTTTTTTTTTTTTTTTTTTTTTTTTTTTTTTTTTTTTTTTTTTTTTTTTTTTTTTTTTTTTTTTTTTTTTTTTTTTTTTTTTTTTTTTTTTTTTTTTTTTTTTTTTTTTTTTTTTTTTTTTTTTTTTTTTTTTTTTTTTTTTTTTTTTTTTTTTTTTTTTTTTTTTTTTTTTTTTTTTTTTTTTTTTTTTTTTTTTTTTTTTTTTTTTTTTTTTTTTTTTTTTTTTTTTTTTTTTTTTTTTTTTTTTTTTTTTTTTTTTTTTTTTTTTTTTTTTTTTTTTTTTTTTTTTTTTTTTTTTTTTTTTTTTTTTTTTTTTTTTTTTTTTTTTTTTTTTTTTTTTTTTTTTTTTTTTTTTTTTTTTTTTTTTTTTTTTTTTTTTTTTTTTTTTTTTTTTTTTTTTTTTAAAAAAAAAAAAAAAAAAAAAAAAAAAAAAAAAAAAAAAAAAAAAAAAAAAAAAAAAAAAAAAAAAAAAAAAAAAAAAAAAAAAAAAAAAAAAAAAAAAAAAAAAAAAAAAAAAAAAAAAAAAAAAAAAAAAAAAAAAAAAAAAAAAAAAAAAAAAAAAAAAAAAAAAAAAAAAAAAAAAAAAAAAAAAAAAAAAAAAAAAAAAAAAAAAAAAAAAAAAAAAAAAAAAAAAAAAAAAAAAAAAAAAAAAAAAAAAAAAAAAAAAAAAAAAAAAAAAAAAAAAAAAAAAAAAAAAAAAAAAAAAAAAAAAAAAAAAAAAAAAAAAAAAAAAAAAAAAAAAAAAAAAAAAAAAAAAAAAAAAAAAAAAAAAAAAAAAAAAAAAAAAAAAAAAAAAACATCATTTGTAGCGATGATATTTATAGGAGCTATGTTTGCAATGACAATATTTGCGGTGACAACTGCCGCAATGATATTTGTAGTTACAATGTTTGTAGTGACAATATTTACAACGACAACATTTGTTGTAGTGGTAATTGCAGCTACTTTGTTTGAGTAACGACTTGGACATTTATAGTGAGAATACATAGAGTAATTAGTATTGCGGCGTTGATATTTTCATCGCGATGGTAGCAACAATGTTGACAACATTTGTAGTATGATATTTGTAGCAGCTCCGTTTGCAATGAAAATATTTGTAAAGACAACTGCGGCAATGATATTTTGGTTACAATGTTTGTAGTGACAATATTTGCAACGACAACATTTCTTGTCAGTGGTAATTGCAGCTACTTTGTTTAGTTACGACATGGACATTTATAGTGACAACACATAGAGTGATTACAATTGTGGCCTTGATATTTTCATCGCGATGTAGCAACAAGTTGACAACATTTGTAGCGATGATATTTGTAGCAGCGTCAGTTTGCAATGCAATATATTGCGTGAAGAGAACTCCGAAGTGATATTTGTGGTTACAATGTTTGTAGAGACAATATTTGCAATGACAACATTTTTAGTTGTAATTGGGGCTACTTTGTTTCAGTTACGACATGGACATTTACAGTGACATTACATAGAGTGATTACAATTGTGGCCAAGAGATTTTCATCGCAATGGTAGCAACAATGTTGACATCATTTGTAGCGATGATATTTTAGGAGGCTGCGGACAACCCCGCAATGATATTTGTGGTTACAATGTTTGTAGTGACAATATTTGCAACGACAACATTTTTGTAGTGGTAATTGCAGCTACTTTGTTTGTGTAACGACATGGACATTATAGTGACATACATAGAGTGATTACAATTGTGGCTTGATATTTTATCGCGATGATAGCAAATTGACACATTTGTAGCGATGATTGTTAGCAGCTATGTTTGCAATGACAATATTGCGGTGACAACTGCCGCATGATATTTGTGGTTACAATTTTGTAGTGACAATATTTCACGACAACATTTGTTGTAGTGGTAATTGCAGCTACTTTGTTGAGTAACGACATGGACATTTAAGTGAAATACATAGAGTGATTACAATTGTGGCTAGACATTTTCATCGCGATGTAGCAACTTGTTGACAACATTTGTAGGATGACTATTTGTTAGCAGCTAGTTTGCAATGACAATATTTGGTGACAACTGCCGCAATGATATTTTGGTTACAATGTTGTAGTGACAATATTTGCAACGACAACATTTGTTGTAGTGGTAATGCAGCTACTTTGTTTGAGTACGACTTGGACATTTATAGTGACAATACATAGAGTGATTACAATTTGGCCTTGAATTTTCATCGCGATGTAGCAACAATGTTGACAACATTTTAGCGATGACATTTGTGCAGCTATGTTTGCAATGACAATATTTGCGGTGACAACTGCGCAATGATATTTGTGGTTACAATGTTTGTAGTGACAATATTTACACGACAACATTTGTGTGTGGTAATTGCAGCTACTTTGTTAGTAACGACTGGACATTTATAGTGAAAACATAGAGTGATTACAATTGTGGCTAGAATTTTCATCGCGATAGTAGCAACATGTTAAACATTTTAGCTGATTTTGTACAGCTAGTTTGCAATGACAATATTGCGTGACAATCGCGCAATGATATTTGGTTACAATGTTTGTAGTGACAATATTTGCAACGACAACATTTCTTGCAGTGGTAATCGCAACTACTTTGTTTAAGTTACGACATGGACATTTATAGTGACAACACATAGAGTGATTACAATTGTGGCCTTGATATTTTCATCGCGATGATAGAAATAATGTTGACATCATTTGTAGTGATGATATTTATAGCAGCTATGTTTGCAGTGAAAATATTTGCGGTGACAACGACCGCTATGATATTTGTGGTTATAATTTTTGTTGTGACAATATTTGCAGCGATAACTTTTGTTGTGGTGGTAATTGCAGCTACTTTTTTTGAGTAACGACATGGACATTTAAAGTGACAATAAATAGAGTGATTACAATTGTGGCCTAGACATTTTCATCGTGATGGTAGCAACAATGTTGACAACATTTGTTGTGATGATATTTGCAGCAGCTCCGTTTGCAATGACAAAATTTGTAGAGACAACTGCGGCAATGATATTTTGGTTACAATGTTTGTAGTGACAATATTTGCAACGATAACATTTCTTGGAGTGGTAATCGCAGCTACTTTGTTTAAGTTACGACATGGACATTTATAGTGACAACACATAGAGTGATTACAATTGTGGCCTTGATATTTTCATCGCGATGACAGGCACAATGTTGACATCACTTGTAGCGATGATATTTATTGTAGCTTTGTTTGCAATGACAATATTTGTGGTGACAACTGCCGCTATGATATTTGTGGTTATAATTTTTGTAGTGACAATATTTGCAGCGACAACTTTTGTTGTGGTGGTAATTGCAGCTACTTTGTTTGAGTAACGACTTGGACATTTATAGTGAGAATACGTAGAGTGATTACAATTGTGGCCTGGATATTTTCATCGCCATAGTAGCAACAATGTTGCCAACATTTGTTGTGATGGTATTTGCAGCAGTAGCGTTTGCACTGACAATATTTGTAGAGACAACTGCGGCAATCATATTTTGCTTACAATGTTTGTTGTGACAATATTCGCAACGGCAACATTTCTTGGAGGGGTGATCGCAGCGACTTTGTTTAAGTTACGACATGGACATTTATAGTGACAACTCATAGAGTGATTACAATTGTGGCCTTGATATTTTCATCATGATGACAGCTACAATGTTGACATCATTTGTAGCGATGATATTTATAGCAGCTATGTTTGCAATGACAATATTTGCGGTGACAACTGCCGCTATGTTATTTGTGGTTATAATTTTTGTAGTGACAATATTTGCTGCGACAACTTTTGTTGTGGTGGTAATTGCAGTTACTTTGTTTGAGTAACGACATGGACATTTAATGTGAGAATACATATAGTGATTACAATTGTGGCCTAGACATTTTCATCGTGATGGTAGCAACAATGTTGACAACATTTGTTGTGTTGATATTTGTAGCAGCTCCGTTTGCAATGACAATATTTGTAGAGACAACTGCGGCAATGATATTTTGGTTACAATGTTTGTAGTGACAATATTTGCAACAACAACATTTCTTGGAGTGGTAATCGCAGCTACTTTGTTTAAGTTACGACATGGACATTTATAGTGACAACTCATAGAGTGATTACAATTGTGGCCTTGATATTTTCATCGCGATGACAGGCACCATGTTGACATCATTTGTAGCGATGATATTTATTGCAGCTATGTCTGCAATGACAATATTTGCGGTGACAACTGCCGCCATGATATTTGTGGTTATAATTTTTGTAGTGACAACATATGCAGCGACAACTTTTGTTGTGGTGGTAATTGCAGCTACTTTATTTGAGTAACGACTTGGACATTTATAGTGAGAATACGTAGAGTGATTACAATTGTGGCCTGGATATTTTCATCGCCATAGTAGCAACAATGTTGACAACATTTATAGCGATAATATTTGTAGCAGCTACGTTTGCAATGATAATATCTGTGGTGACAATAGCCGTAATGATATTTGTGGTGACAATGTTTGTAGTGACAATATTTGCAACGACAACATTTCTTGTAGTGGTAATTGCAGCTACATTGTTTGAGTAACGACATGGACATTTATAGTGACAATACCTAGAGTGAATACAATTGTGGCCATGATATTTTCATTGCGATGGTAGCAACAATGTTGACAACATTTGTAGCAGCTCTGTTTGCAATGATAATATTTGCAGACACAACTGCCGCATTGATACTTGTGGTTACAATGTTTGTAGTGACAATATTTGCAACGACAACATTTCTTGCAATGGTAATTGCAGGTACTTTATTTAAGTTACGACATGGACATTTATAGTGACAATACATAGAGTGATTACAATTGTGGTCTTGAAATTTTCATCGCGATGGTAGCAACAATGTTGACAACATTTGTTGTGATGATATTTGTAGCAGCTCCGTTTGCAATGACAATATTTATAGAGACAACTGCGGCAATGATATTTTTGTTACAATGTTTGTAGGGACAATATTTCCAACGACAACATTTCTTGTAGTGGTAATCGCAGCTACTTTGTTTCAGTCACGACATGGACATTTATAGTGACAACACATAGAGTGATTACAATTGTGGCCTTGATATTTTCATCGCGATGATAGGAACAATGTTGACATCATTTGTAGCGATGATATTTATAGTAGCTATGTTTGCAATGACAATATTTGCGGTGACAACTGCCGCAATGATATTTGTGGTTATAATTTTTGTAGTGACAATATTTGCAGCGACAACTTTTGTTGTGGTGGTAATTGCAGCTACTTTGTTTGAGTAACGACATGGACATTTAAAGTGACAATACATAGAGTGATTACAATTGTGGCCTAGACATTTTCATCGCGATGGTAGCAACAATGTTGACAACATTTGTTGTGATGATATTTGTAGCAGCTCCGTTTGCAATGACAATATTTGTAGAGACAACTGCGGCAATGATATTTTGGTTACAATGTTTGTAGTGACAATATTTGCAACGACAACATTTCTTGATGTGGTAATCGCAGCTACTTTGTTTAAGTTACGACATGGACATTTATAGTGACAACACATAGAGTGATTACAATTGTGGCCTCGATATTTTCATCGCGATGATAGCTACAATGTTGACATCATTTGTAGCGATGATATTTATAGCAGTTATGTTTGCAATGACAATATTTGCGATGACAACTGCCGCTATGTTATTTGTGGTTATAATTTTTCTAGTGACAATATTTGCAGGGACAACTTTTGTTGTGGTGGTAATTGCAACTACTTTGTTTGAGTAACGACATGGACATTTAATGTGACAATACATAGAGTGATTACAATTGTGGCCTAGACATTTTCATCGCGATGGTAGCAACAATGTTGACAACATTTGTAGCTGATGATATTTGTAGCAGCTACGTTTGCAATCACAATGATTTGTGATGACAACTGCGGCAATGATATTTTGGTTACAATGTTTGTATTGACAATATTTGCAACGACAACATTTCTTGTGAAGTGGTAATCGCAGCTACTTTGTTTAAGTTACGACATGGACATTTATAGTGACAACACATAGAGTGATTACAATTGTGGCCTCGATATTTTCATCGCGATGATAGCTACAATGTTGACATCGTTTGTAGCGATCATATTTATAGCAGCTATGTTTGCAATGACAATATTTGCGATGACTACTGCCGCTATGTTATTTGTGGTTATAATTTTTCTAGTGACAATATTTGCAGCGACAACTTTTGTTGTGGTGGTAATTGCAGCTACTTTGTTTGAGTAAGGACATGGACATTTAAAGTGACAATACATAGAGTGATTACAATTGTGGCCTAGACATTTTCATCGCGATGGTAGCAACATTGTTGACAACATTTGTAGGGATGATATTTGTAGCAGCTCCATTCGCAATGACAATATTTGTAGAGACAACTGCGGCATTGATATTTTGGTTCCAATGTTTGTAGTGACAATATTTGCAACGACAGCATTTCGTGCAGTGGTAATCGCAGCTACTTTGTTTAAGTTATGACATGGACATTTACAGTGACAACACATAGAGTGATTACAATTGTGGTCTTGATATTTTCATCGCGATGATAGCAACAATGTTGACATCATTTGTAGCATTGATATTTATAGCAGCTATGTTTGCAATGACAATATTTGCGGTGACAACTGCCGTAATGATATTTGTGGTTACAATGTTTGTAGTGACAATATTTGCAGCGACAACTTTTGTTGTAGTGGTAATTGAGCTACTTTGTTTGAGTAACGACATGGACATTTAAGTGACAATACATAGAGTGATTACAATTGTGGCCAGACATTTTCATCGCACGGATTGTTGTAGAATATACATGTTTGCAACATTTTGTAGACAATGAGAATTTTTTGACAGTTATGTACATATTTGCACACTGTGAATTAATTTAGCTTTTTGTGACAACATTATAGACAACTAGATAAATTCTATTTGTAGTTACACAATGTTGTCAGTGAACATATATTTACATAGGGACAACCATTTTGTTGTAGTGGTAATTGCAGCGACTTTGTTGTAGGGTAACAGAAACGTTAGTACGACATTATATTTACAATACATAGAGTGATTACAATTGTGGCTATGATATTTTCATCGCGATTGTAGGAACGTTGTTAACAACATTTGTAGCGATGACATCTGTTACAGCTATGTTTGCAATGACAATATCTGCGGTGACAACTGCCGCAATGAATTTGTGGTTATAATGTTAGTAGTGACAATATTTGCAACGACAACATTTGTTGTAGTGGTAATTGTAGCTACTTTGTTTGTGTGACGACATGGACTTGCAGTGGTAATCGCATTACTTTGGTTTAAGTTACGACATGGACATTTATAGTGATAACACATAGAGTGAACACAATTGTGGCCTTGATATTTTCATCGCGACGATAGCAACAATGTTGACAACCTTTGTAGCGATGATATTTATTGCAGCTCAGTTTGCAATGACAATATTTGCAGAGACAACTGCCACATTGATATTTGTGGTTACAATGTTTATAGTGACAATATTTGCAACGACAACATTTTTTGTAGTGGTAACTGTAGCTACTTTGTTTGTGTGACGACATGGACATTTGTAGAGACAATACATACAGTGATTAAAATTGTGGTCTAGACATTTTCATCGCGATGGTAGCAACAATGTTGACAATATTTGCAGTGACAACTGCCGCAATGATATTTGTAGTTACAATGTTTGTAGTGACAATATTTGCAACGACTACATTTCTTGTAGTGGTAATTGCAGCTACTTTGTTTGAGTAACGACATGGACATCTATAGTGACAATACATAGAGTGAATACAATTGTGGCCATGATATTTTCATCGCGAAGGTAGCAACAATGTTGACAACATTTGTAGTGATGATATTTGTAGCAGCACCGTTTGTAATGACAATATTTGTAGAGATTACTACTGCAATGATATTTTGGTTACAGTGTTTGTCGTGACAATATTTGCAACGACAACATTTCTTGCAGTGGTAATCGCAGCTACTTTGTTTAAGTTACGACATGGACATTTATAGTGACAACACATAGAGTGATTACAATTGTGGCCTTGATATTTTTATCGCGATGGTAGCAACAATGTTGACAACATTTGTAGCGATGACATTTGTTGCAGCTATGTTTGCAATGACAATATTTACAGTGACAACTGCCGCAATGATATTTGTAGTTACAATGTTTGTAGTGACAATATTTATAACGACAACATTTGTTGTAGTGGTAATTGTAGCTACTTTGTTTGAGTAACGACATGGACATTTATAGTGACAACACATAGAGTGAATACAATTGTGGCATTGATATTTTCATCGCGATGGTAGCAATAATGTTGACAACATTTGTAGCAATAATATTTGTAGCAGCTTTGTTTGCAATGACAATATTTGCAAAGACAACTGCCGCATTGATATTTGTGGTTACAATGTTTGTAGTGATAATATTTGCAACGACAACATTTCTTGCAGTGGTAATTACAGCTACTTTATTTAAGTTACGACATGGACATTTATAGTGACAATATATAGAGTGATTACAATTGTGGCCTCGATATTTTCATCGCGATCGTAGCAACAAAGTTTACAACATTTGTAGTGATGATATTTGTAGCAGCTCCGTTTGCAATGACAATATTTGTAGAGATTACTGTGGCAATGATATTTTGGTTATAATGTTTGTAGTGACAATATTTGCAACGACAACATTTCTTGCAGTGGTAATCGCAGTTACTTTGTTTAAGTTACGACATGGACATTTATAGTGACAACACATAGAGTGATTACAATTGTGGCCTTGATATTTTCATCGCGATGATAGCAACAATGTCGGGAACATTTGTAGCGATGATATTTGTAGCAGCTCAGTTTGCAATGCCAATATTTGCGGTGACAACAGCTGCAATGATATTTGTGGTTATAATGTTTGTAGTGACAATATCTGCAGCGACAACATTTGTTGTAGTGGTAATTGCAGCTACTTTGTTTGAGTAACGACATGGACATTTACAGTGACAATACATAGAGTGATTACAATTGTGGCCTAGACATTTTCATCGTGATGGTAGCAACAATGTTGACAACATTTGTAGCGATGACATTCGTTGCAGCTATGTTTGCGATGACAATATTTGCGGTGACAACTGCCGCAATGATATTTCTAGTTACAATGTTTGTAGTGACTATATTTACAACGACAACATTTGTTGTAGTGGTAATTGCAGCTACTTTGTCTGAGTAACGACTTGGACATTTATAGCGACAATACGTAGAGTGATTACAATTGTGGCCTTGATATTTTCATTGCGATGATTGCAACAATGTTGACATCATTTGTAGCGATGATATTTATAGCAGCTATGTTTGCAATGACAATATTTGCGGTGACAACTGCCGCAATGATATTTGTGGTTATATTGTTTGTAGTGACAATATTTGCAATGACAACATTTGTTGTAGTGGTAATTGCAGCTACTTTGTTCGAGTAACGACATTGACATTTAAAGTGACAATACATAGAGTGATTACAATTGTGGCCTAGACATTTTCATCGCGATGGGAGCAACAATGTCGACAACATTTGTAGCAATAATATTTGTCGCTGCTCTGTTTGCAATGACAATATTTGCAAAGACAACTGCCGCATTGATATTTGTGGTTACAATGTTTGTGGTGATAATATTTGCAACGACAACATTTCTTGTAGTGGTAATTACAGCTACTTTATTTAAGTTACGACATGGACATTTATAGTGACAATATATAAAGTGATTACAATTGTGGCCTCGATATTTTCATCGTGATGGTAGCAACAAAGTTGACAACATTTGTAGTGATGACATTTGTAGCAGCTCCGTTTGCAATGACAATATTTGTAGAGATTACTGCGGCATTGATATTTTGGTTATAATGTTTGTAGTGACAATATTTGCAACGACAACATTTCTTGCAGTGGTAATCGCAGTTACTTTGTTTAAGTTACGACATGGACATTTACAGTGACATTACATAGAGTGATCACAATTGTGGCCAAGAGATTTTCATCGCAATGGTAGCAACAAAGTTGACATCATTTGTAGCGATGATATTTATAGCAGCTATGTTTGCAATGACAATGTTTGCGGTGACAACTGCCGCAATGATATTTGTGGTTATAATGTTTGTAGTGACAATATATACAGCGACAACATTTGTTATAGTGGTAATTGCAGCTACTTTGTTTGAGTAACGACATGGACATTTAAAGTGATAATACATAGAGTGATTACAATTGTGGCCTAGACATTTTCATCGCAATGGTAGCAACAATGTTGACAACATTTGTAGCGATGACATTCGTTGCAGCTATGTTTGCAATGACAATATCTGCAGTGACAAATGCCGCAATGACATTTGTGGTTACAATATTTGTTGTGACAATATTTGCAACGACAACATTTCTTGCAGTTGTAATCGCAGCTACTTAGTTTAAGTTACGACAAGGACAATTATAGTGACAACACATAGAGTCATTACAATTGTGGCCTTGATATTTTCATCGCGATGATTGCAACAATGTTGACATCATTTGTAGAGATGATATTTATAGCAGCTATGTTTGCAAGGACAATATTTGCGGTGACAACTGCCGCAATGATATTTGTGGTCATAATGTTTGTAGTGACAATATTTGCAGCGACAACATTTGTTGTAGTGGTAATTGTAGCTACTTTGTCTGAGTAACGACTTGGACATTTATAGTGACAATACATAGTGTGATCACAATTGTGGATATGATATTTTCATCGCGATAGTAGCAACGTTGTTAACAACATTTGTAGCGATGGCATTTGTTATAGCTATGTTTGCAATGACAATATCTGCGGTGACAAGTGCCGCAATGACATTTGTGGTCACAATGTTTGTCGTGACAATATTTGCAACGACAACATTTCTTGCTGTTGTAATCGCAGCTACTTTGTTTAAGTTACGGCAAGGACATTTATAGTGACAACACATAGAGTCATTACAATTGTGGCCGTGATATTTTCATCGCGATGATTGCAACAATGTTGACATCATTTGTAGCAATGATATTTATAGCAGCTATGTTTGCAATGACAATATTTGCGGTGACAACTGCCGCAATGATATTTGTATTTATAATGTTTGTAGTGACAATATTTGCAGCGACAACATTTGTTGTAGTGGTAATTGCAGCTACTTTGTTTAAGTAACGACATTGACATTTAAAGTGACATTACATAGAGTGATTACAATTGTGGCCTAGACATTTTCATCGCGATGGGAGCAACAATGTTGACAACATTTGTAGTGATGATATTTGTAGCAGCTCTGTTTGCAATGACAATATTTGTAGAGACAACTGTGGCAATGATATTTTGGTTACAACGTTTGTAGTGACAATATTTCCAACGACAACATTTCCTGCAGTGGTAATCGCAGCTACTTTGTTTAAGTTACGACATGGACATTTATAGTGACAACACATAGAGTGATTACAATTGTGGCCTTGATATTTTCATCGTGACGATAGCAACAATGTTGACAACATTTGTAGCGATGATATTTGTTGCAGCTCAGTTTGCAATGACAATATTTGCGGAGAAAACTTCCGCAATGAAATTTGTGGTTATAATGTTTTTACAGACAATATTTGCCATGAAAACATTTGTTGCAGTTGTAATTGGGGCTACTTTGTTTAAGTTACGACATGGACATTTACAGTGACATTACATAGAGTGAGTACAATTGTGACCAAGAGATTTTCATCGCAATGGTAGCCACAATGTTGACATCATTTGTAGCGATGATATTTATAGCAGCTATGTTTGCAATGACAATATTTGCGGTGACAACTGCCGCAATGATATTTGTGGTTATAATGTTTGTAGTGACAATATTTGCAGCGACAACATTCGTTGTAGTGGTAATTGCAGCTACTTTGTTTGAGTAACGACATGGACATTTAAAGTGACAATACATAGAGTGATTACAATTGTGGCCGAGACATTTTCATCGCGATGGTAGCAACATTGTTGACAACATTTGTAGGGATGACATTTGTTGCAGCTATGTTTGCGATGACAACTGCCGCAATGATATTTGTAGTTACAATGTTTGTAGTGACAATATTTACAACGACAACATTTGTTGTAGTGGTAATTGCAGCTACTTTGTCTGAGTAACGACTTGGATATTTATAGTGACGATACATAGAGTAATTACAATTGTGGCTATGATATTTCAATCGCGATAGTAGCAATGTTGTTAACAACAATTGTAGTGATGACATTTGTTACAGCTACGTTTGCATTGACAATATCTGCGGTGGCAACTGCCGCATTGATATTTGTGGTTACATTGTTTGTAGTGACAATATTTGCAACGACAACATTTGTTGTAGTCGTAATTGTGGCTACTTTGTTGGTGTGACGACATGGACATTTGTAGTGACAATACATAGAGTAATTACAATTGTGGCCTAGACATTTTCGTCGCGATGATAGCAACAATGTTGACATCATTTATAGCGATGATATTTATAGCAGCTATGTTTGCAATGACAATATTTGGGGTGACAACTGCCGCAATGATATTTGTGGTTATAATATTTGCAGTGACAATATTTGCAGCGACAACATTTGTTGTAGTGGTAATTGCAGCTACTTTGTTTGAGTAATGACATGGACAATTAAGGTGACAATACATAGAGTGATTACAATTGTGGCCTTGATATTTTCATCGCAATGCTAGCAACAATGTTGACAACATTTGTAGCGATGACATTTGTTGCAGCGATGTTTGCAATGACAATATTTGCAGTGACAACAGCTGCAATGATATTTGTAGTTACAATGTTTGTAGTGACAATATTTGCACCGACTACACTTCTTGTAGTGGTAATTGCAGCTACTTTATTTAAGTAACGACATGGACATTTATAGTGACAATACATAGAGTGAATACAATTGTGCCCTTGATATTTTCATCGCGATGGTAGCAACAATGTTGACAACATTTGTAGCAATATCATTTGTAGCAGCTCTGTTTGCAATGACAATATTTGCAAAGACAACTGCCGCATTGATATTTGTGGTTACAATGTTTATAGTGATAATATTTGCAACGACAACATTTCTTGCAGTGGTAATTACGGCTACTTTATTTTAGTTACGACATGGACATTTATAGTGACAATATTTAAAGTGATTACAATTGTGGCCTCGATATTTTCATCGTGATGGTAGCAACAAAGTTGACAACATTTGTAGTGATGATATTTGCAGCAGCTCCGTTTGCAATCACAATATTTGTAGAGATTACTGCGGCAATGATATTTTGGTTATAATGTTTGAAGTGACAATATTTGCAACGACAACATTTCTTGCAGTGGTAATCGCAGTTACTTTGTTTAAGTTACGACATGGACATTTACAGTGACATTACATAGAGTGATCACAATTGTGGCCAAGAGATTTTCATCGCATTGGTAGCAACAATGTTGACATCATTTGTAGCGATGATATTTATAGCAGCTATGTTTGCAATGACAATATTTGTGGTGACAACTGCCGCAATGATATTTGTGGTTATAATGTTTGTAGTGACAATATCTACAGCGACAACATTTGTTGTAGTGGTAATTGCAGCTACTTTGCTTGAGTAACGACATGGACATTTAAAGTGACAATACATAGAGTGATTACAATTGTGGCCAAGACATTTTCATCGCGATGGTAGCAACAATGTTGACAACATTTGTAGCGATGACATTCGTTGCAGCTATGTTTGCAATCACAATATTTGCGGTGACAACTGCCGCAATGATATTTGTAGTTACAATGTTTGTCGTGACAATATTTACAACGACAACATTTGTTGTAGTCGTAATTGCAGCTACTTTGTCTGAGTAACGACTTGAACATTTATAGTGACAATATATAGAGTGATTACAATTGTGGCTATGATATTTTCATCGCGATAGTAGAAACGTTGTTAACAACATTTGTAGCGATGGCATTTGTTATAGCTATGTTTGCAATGACAATATCTGCAGTGACAAATGCAGCAATGACATTTGTGGTTACAATGTTTGTCGTGAAAATATTTGCAACGACAACATTTCTTGCAGTTGTAATCGCAGCTACTTAGTTTAAGTTACGAGAAGGACAATTATAGTGACAACACATAGAGTCATTACAATTGTGGCCTTGATATTTTCATCGCGATGATTGCAACAATGTTGACATCATTTGTAGCGATGATATTTATAGCAGCCATGTTTGCAATGACAATATTTGCGGTGACAACTGCCGCAATGATATTTGTGGTTATAATGTTTGTAGTGACAATATTTGCAGCGACAACATTTGTTGTAGTGGTAATTGCAGCTACTTTGTCTGAGTAACGACTTGGACATTTATAGTGACAATACATTGAGTGATTACAATTGTGGATATGATATTTTCATCGCGATAGTAGCAACGTTGTTAACAACATTTGTAGCGATGGCATTTGTTATAGCTATGTTTGCAATGACAATATCTGCGGTGACAAGTGCCGCAATGACATTTGTGGTTACAATGTTTGTCGAGACAATATTTGCAACGACAACATTTCTTGCTGTTGTAATCGCAGCTACTTTGTTTAAGTTACGGCAAGGACATTTATAGTGACCACACATAGAGTCATTACAATTGTGGTCGTGATATTTTCATCGCGATGATTGCAACAATGTTGACATCATTTATAGCGATGATATTTATAGCAGCTATGTTTGCAATGACAATATTTGCGGTGACAACTGCCGCAATGATATTTGTGTTTATAATGTTTGTAGTGACAATATCTACAGCGACAACATTTGTTGTAGTGGTAATTGCAGCTACTTTGCTTGAGTAACGACATGGACATTTAAAGTGACAATACATAGAGTGATTACAATTGTGGCCAAGACATTTTCATCGCGATGGTAGCAACAATGTTGACAACATTTGTAGCGATGACATTCGTTGCAGCTATGTTTGCAATCACAATATTTGCGGTGACAACTGCCGCAATGATATTTGTAGTTACAATGTTTGTCGTGACAATATTTACAACGACAACATTTGTTGTAGTCGTAATTGCAGCTACTTTGTCTGAGTAACGACTTGAACATTTATAGTGACAATACATAGAGTGATTACAATTGTGGCTATGATATTTTCATCGCGATAGTAGAAACGTTGTTAACAACATTTGTAGCGATGGCATTTGTTATAGCTATGTTTGCAATGACAATATCTGCAGTGACAAATGCCGCAATGACATTTGTGGTTACAATGTCTGTCGTGAAAATATTTGCAACGACAACATTTCTTGCAGTTGTAATCGCAGCTACTTAGTTTAAGTTACGAGAAGGACAATTATAGTGACAACACATAGAGTCATTACAATTGTGGCCTTGATATTTTCATCGTGATGATTGCAACAATGTTGACATCATTTGTAGCGATGATATTTATAGCAGCCATGTTTGCAATGACAATATTTGCGGTGACAACTGCCGCAATGATATTTGTGGTTATAATGTTTGTAGTGACAATATTTGCAGCGACAACATTTGTTGTAGTGGTAATTGCAGCTACTTTGTCTGAGTAACGACTTGGACATTTATAGTGACAATACATAGAGTGATTACAATTGTGGATATGATATTTTCATCGCGATAGTAGCAACGTTGTTAACAACATTTGTAGCGATGGCATTTGTTATAGCTATGTTTGCAATGACAATATCTGCGGTGACAAGTGCCGCAATGACATTTGTGGTTACAATGTTTGTCGAGACAATATTTGCAACGACAAAATTTCTTGCTGTTGTAATCGCAGCTACTTTGTTTAAGTTACGGCAAGGACATTTATAGTGACCACACATAGAGTCATTACAATTGTGGTCGTGATATTTTCATCGCGATGATTGCAACAATGTTGACATCATTTATAGCGATGATATTTATAGTAGCTATGTTTGCAATGACAATATTTGCGGTGACAACTGCCGCAATGATATTTGTGTTTATAATGTTTGTAGTGACAATATTTGCAGCGACAACATTTGTCGTAGTGGTAATTGCAGCTACTTTGTTTGAGTAACGACATTGACATTTAAAGTGACATTACATAGACTGATTACAATTGTGGCCTAGACATTTTCATCGCGATGTGAGCAACAATGTTGACAACATTTGTAGTGATGATATTTGTAGCAGCTCTGTTTGCAATGACAATATTTGTAGAGACAACTGTGGCAATGATATTTTGGTTACAATGTTTGTAGCGACAATATTTCCAACGACAGCATTTCTTGCAGTGGTAATCGCAGCTACTTTGTTTAAGTTACGACATAGACATTTATAGTGACAACACATAGAGTGATTACAATTGTGGCCTTGATATTTTCATCGTGACGATAGCAACAATGTTGACAACATTTGTAGCGATGATATTTGTTGCAGCTCAGTTTGCAATGACAATATTTGCGGAGAAAACTTCCGCAATGATATTTGTGGTTACGATGTTTTTACAGACAATATTTGCCATGAAAACATTTGTTGCAGTTGTAATTGGGGCTACTTTGTTTAAGTTACGACATGGACATTTGCAGTGACATTACATAGAGTGATTACAATTGTGACCAAGAGATTTTCATCGCAATGGTAGCCACAATGTTGACATCATTTGTAGCGATGATATTTATAGCAGCTATGTTTGCAATGACAATATTTGCGGCGACAACTGCCGCAATCATATTTGTGGTTATAATGTTTGTAGTGACAATATTTGCAGCGACAACATTCGTTGTAGTGGTAATTGCAGCTACTTTGTTTGAGTAACGACAAGGACATTTAAAGTGACAATACATAGAGTGATTACAATTGTGGCCGAGACATTTTCATCGCGATGGTAGCAACAATGTTGACAACATTTGTAGCGATGACATTTGTTGCAGCTATGTTTGCGATGACATTTGTTGCAGCTATATTTGCGGTGACAACTGCCGCATTGATATTTGTAGTTACAATGTTTGTAGTGAAAATATTTACAACGACAACATTTGTTGAAGTGGTAATTGCAGCTACATTGTTTTTGTAACGGCATGGATATTTGAAGTGACAATACACAGAGTGATTACAATTGCGGCCTAGACATTTTCATCGTGATGGGAGCAATAATGTTGACAACATTTGTAGTGATGATATTTGTAGCAGCTCTGTTTGTAATGACAATATTTGTAGAGACAACTACGGCAATGATATTTTGGTTACATTGTTTGTAGTGACAATATTTGCAGCGACAACATTTGTTGTAGTGGTAATTGCAGCTACTTTGTTTGAGTAACGACATGGACATTTAAAGTGACAATACATAGAGTGATTACAATTGTGGCCGAGACATTTTCATTGCGATGGTAGCAACATTGTTGACAACATTTATAGCGATGACAATTGTTGCAGCTATGTTTGCGATGACATTTGTTGCAGCTATATTTGCGGTGACAACTGCCGCAATGATATTTGTAGTTACAATGTTTGTATTGACAATATTTACAATGACAACATTTGTTGTAGTGGTAATTGCTGCTACTTTGTCTGAGTATCGACTTCGATATTTATAGTGACAATACATAGAGAGATTACAATTGTGGCTATGATATTTTCATCGCGATAGTAGCAAAGTTGTTAACAACAATTGTAGCGATGACATTTGTTACAGCTATTTTTGCAATGACAATATCTGCGGTGGCAACTCCTGCAATGTTATTTGTGGTTACATTGTTTGTAGTGACAATATTTGTACCGACAACATTTGTCGTAGTGGTAATTGGAGCTACTTTGTTAATCTGACGACATGGACATTTGTAGTGACAATACATAGAGTGATTACAATTGTGGCCTAGACATTTTCATCGCAATGATAGCAACAATGTTGACATCATTTGTAGCGATGATATTTATAGCAGCTATGTTTGCAATGACAATATTTGCGGTGACAACTGCCGCAATCATATTTGTGGTTATAATGTTTGTAGTGACAATATTTGCAGCGACAACATTTGTTGCAGTGGTAATTGCAACTACTTTGTTTGAGTAACGACATGGACATTTGAAGTGACAATACATAGAGTGATTACAATTGCGGCCTAGACATTTTCATCGCGATGGGAGCAACAATGTTGACAACATTTGTAGAGATGATATTTGTAGCATCTCTGTTTGCAATGACAATATTTGTAGAGACAACTGCGGCAATGATATTTTGGTTACAATGTTTGTAGTGACAATATTTGCAACGACAACATTTTTGGCATTGGTAATCGTAGCTACTTTGTTGAAGTTATGACATGGACATTTATAGTGACAACACATAGAGTGATTACAATTGTGGCCTTGATATTTTCATCGCGACGATAGCAACAATTTTGGGAACATTTGTAGCGATGATATTTGTAGCAGCTCAGTTTGCAATGACACTATTTGCGGAGAAAACTTTCGCAATGATATTTGTGGTTACAATGTTTGTAGAGACAATATTTGCAATGAAAACATTTGTTGCAGTTGTAATTGGGCTACTTTGTTTAAGTTACGACATGGACATTTACAGTGACATTACATAGAGTGATTACAATTCTGGCCAAGAGATTTTCAACGCAATGGTAGCAACAATGTTGACATCATTTGTAGCGATGATATTTATAGCAGCTATGTTTGCAATGACAATATTTGGGGTGACAACTGTCGCAATGATATTTGTGGTTATAATGTTTGTAGTGACAATACTTGCAACGATAACATTTGTTGTAGTGGTAATTGCAGCTACTTTGTTTAAGTGACGACTTGGACATTTATAGGGACAATACATAGAGTGATTACAATTGTGGCTATGATATTTTCATTGCTACAGTAGCAACGTTGTTAACAACAATTGTAGCGATGACATTTGTTACAGCTATGTTTGCAATGACAATATCTGCGGTAGCAACTGCCGCAATGATATTTGTGGTTACATTGTTTGTAGTGACAATATTTGCAACGACAACATTTGTCGTAGTGGTAATTGGAGCTACTTTGTTAGAGTGACGACATGGACATTTGTAGTGACAATACATAGAGTCATTACAATTGTGGCCTAGACATTTTCATCGCTATGATAGCAACAATGTTGACATCATTTGTAGCGATGACATTTGTTGCAGCTATGTTTGCGATGACATTTGTTGCAGCTATATTTGCGGTGACAACTGCCGCATTGATATTTGAAGTTACAATGTTTGTAGTGACAATATTTACAACGACAACATTTGTTGTAGTGGTAATTGCAGCTACTTTGTCTGTGTGACGACTTGGATATTTATAGTGACAATAAATAGAGTGATTACAATTGTGGCTATGATATTTTCATTGCTATAGTAGCAACGTTGTTAACAACAATTGTAGCGATGACATTTGTTACAGCTATGTTTGCAATGACAATATCTGCGGTGGCAACTGCCACAATAATATTTGTGGTTACATTGTTTGTAGTGACAATATTTGCAACGACAACATTTCTCGTAGTGGTAATTGGAGCTACTTTGTTTGTGTGACGACATGGACATTTGTAGTGACAATACATAGAGTCATTGCAATTGTGGCCTAGACATTTTCATCGCTATGATAGCAACAATGTTGACATCATTTGTAGCGATGATATTTATAGCAGCTATGTTTGCAATGACAATATTTGCGGTGACAACTGCCGCAATAATATTTGTGGTTATAATGTTTGTAGTGACACTATTTGCAGCGACATCATCTGTTGTAGTTGTAATTGCAGCTACTTTGTTTGAGTAACGACATGGACATTTAAAGTGACAATACATAGAGTGATTACAATTGTGGCCGAGACATTTTCATCGCGATGGTAGCAACAATGTTGACAACATTTGTAGCGATGATATTTGTAGCAGCTCAGTTTGCAATGACAATATTTGCGGAGAGAACTTCCGCAATGATATTTGTGGTTACAATGTTTGTAGAGACAATATTTGCAATGAAAACATTTGTTGCAGTTATAATTGGGGCAACTTTGTTTAAGTTACGACCTGGACATTTATAGTGACATTACATAGAGTGATTACAATTGTGGCCAAGTGATTTTCATCGCAATGGTAGCAACAATGTTGACATCATTTGTAGCGATGATATTTATAGCAGCTATGTTTGCAATGACAATATTTGGGGTGACAACTGCCGCAATGATATTTGTGGTTATAATGTTTGTAGTGACAATATTTGCAGCGACAACATTTGTTGTAGTGGTAATTGCAGCTACTTTGTTTGAGTAACGACATGGACATTTAAAGTGACAATACATGGAGTGATTACAATTGTGGCCGAGACATTTTCATCGCGATGGTAGCAACAATGTTGACAACATTTGTAGCGATGACATTTGTTGCAGCTATGTTTGCGATGACATTTGTTGCAGCTATATTTGCGGTGACAACTGCCGCATTGATATTTGTAGTTACAACGTTTGTAGTGACAATATTTACAACGACAACATTTGTTGTAGTGGTAATTGCAGCTACTTTGTCTGAGTGACGACTTGGATATTTATAGTGACAATAAATAGAGTGATTACAATTGTGGCTATGATATTTTCATTGCTACAGTAGCAACGTTGTTAACAACAATTGTAGCGATGACATTTGTTACAGCTATGTTTGCAATGACAATATCTGCGGTGGCAACTGCCGCAATGATATTTGTGGTTACATTGTTTGTACTGACAATATTTGCAACGACAACATTTGTCGTAGTGGTAATTGGAGCTACTTTGTTTGTGTGACGACATGGACATTTGTAGTGACAATACATAGAGTCATTACAATTGTGGCCTAGACATTTTCATCGCTATGATAGCAACAATGTTGACATCATTTGTAGTGATGATATTTATAGCAGCTATGTTTGCAATGACAATATTTGCGGTAACAACTGCCGCAATGATATTTGTGGTTATAATGCTTGTAGTGACACTATTTGTAGCGACATCATCTGTTGTAGTGGTAATTGCAGCTACTTTGTTTGAGTAACGACATGGACATTTAAAGTGACAATACATAGAGTGATTACAATTGTGGCCGAGACATTTTCATCGCGATGGTAGCAACAATGTTGACAACATTTGTAGCGATGATATTTGTAGCAGCTCAGTTTGCAATGACAATATTTGCGGAGAAAACTTCCGCAATGATATTTGTGGTTACAATGTTTGTATAGACAATATTTGCAATGAAAACATTTGATGCAGTTATAATTGGGGCAACTTTGTTTAAGTTACGACCTGGACATTTATAGTGACATTGCATAGAGTGATTACAATTGTGGCCAAGTGATTTTCATCGCAATGGTAGCAACAATGTTGACATCATTTGTAGCGATGATATTTATAGCAGCTATGTTTGCAATGACAATATTTGCGGTGACAACTGCCGCAATGATATTTGTGGTTATAATGTTTGTAGTGACAATATTTGCAGCGACAACATTTGTTGTAGTGGTAATTGCAGCTACTTTGTTTGAGGAACGACATAGAAAATTAAAGTGACAATACATAGAGTGATTACATTTGTGACCGAGACATTTTCATCGCGATGGTAGCAACAATGTTGACAACATTTGTAGCGATGACATTTGTTGCAGCTATATTTGCGGTGACAACTGCCGTAATGATATTTGTAGTTACAATGTTTGTAGTGACAATATTTACAATGACAACATTTCTTGTAGTGGTAATTGCAACTACTTTGTCTGAGTAACGACTTGGACATTTATAGGGACAATACATAGAGTGATTACAATTGTGGCTATGATATTTTCATCGCGATGTAGCAACGTTGTTAACAACATTTGTAGCGATGACATTTGTTACAACTATGTTTGCAATGAGAATATCTGCGGTGGCAACTGCCGCAACGATATTTGTGGTTACATTGTTTGTAGTGACAATATTTGCAACGACAACATTTGTTGTAGTGGTAATTGGAGCTACTTTGTTTGTGTGGCGACATGGACATTGGAAGTGACAATAAATAGAGTAATTACAATTGTGGCCTAGACATTTTCATCGCGATGATAGCAACAATGTTGACATTATTTGTAGCGATGATATTTATAGCAGCTATGTTTGCAAAGACAATATTTGCGGTGACAACTGCCGCAATGATATTTGTGGTTATAATGTTTGTAGTGACACTATTTGCAGCGACAACATTTGTTGCAGTGGTAATTGCAGCTACTTTGTTTGAGTAACGACTTGGACATTTACAGTGAGAATACATAAAGTGATTACAATTGTGGCCTTGATATTTTCATCGCGATGGTAGCAACAATGTTGACAACATTTGTAGCAATGATCTTTGCCGCAGCTACGATTGCAATGATAATATCTACGATGACAGAAGTCGTAATGATATTTGTGGTGACAATGTTTGTAGTGACAATATTTGCAGCAACCACATTTCTTGTAGTGGTAAGTATAGCTACTTTGTTTGAGTAACGACATAGACATTTATAGTGACAATACATAGAGTGAATACAATTGTGGCCTTGATATTTTCATCGCGATGGTAGCAACAATGTTGACAACATTTGTAGCAATAATATTTGTAGCAGCTCTGTTTGCAATGACAATATTTGCAGAGACAACTGCCGCATTGATATTTGTGGTTACAATGTTTGTAGTGACAATATTTGCAACGACAACATTTCCTGCAGTGGTAATTGCAGCTACTTTCTTTAAGTTACAACATGGACATTTATAGTGACAATACATAGAGTGATTACAATTGTGGCCTTGATATTTTCATCGCGATGGTAGCAACAATGTTGACAACATTTGTAGTGATGATATTTGTAGCAGCTCCGTTTGCAATGACAATATTTGTAGAGACAACTGCGGCAATGATATTTTGGTTACATTGTTTGTAGTGACAATATTTGCAACGACAACATTTCTTGCAGTGGTAATCGCAGCTACTTTGTTTAAGTTACGACATGGACATTTGTTGTGACAACACATAGAGTGATTACAATTGTGGCCTTGATATTTTGATCGTGATGATAGCAACAATGTTGACATCATTTGTAGCGATGATATTTGTAGCAGCTATGTTTGCAATGACAATATTTGCGGTGACAGCTGCCGCAATGATATTTGTGGTTATAATGATTGTAGTGACAATATTTGCAGCGACAACATTTGTTGTAGAGGTAATTGCAGCTACTTTGTTTGAGTAACGACATGGACATTTAAAGTGACAATACATAGAGTGATTACAATTGTGGCCTTGATAT
The DNA here is from genome assembly GCA_037954665.1 of Laguncularia racemosa. NCBI lineage: Eukaryota > Viridiplantae > Streptophyta > Magnoliopsida > Myrtales > Combretaceae > Laguncularia > Laguncularia racemosa. The sequence goes on from JBBMOL010000328.1 coordinate 126,396, forward strand.
TTTCATTGCGATTGTAGCAACAATGTTGACAACATTTGTAGTGATGATGTTTGTAGCAGCTCTATTTGCAATGACAATATTTGTAGAGACAACTGCTGCAATGATATTTTGGTTACAATGTTTGTAGTGACAATATTTACAATGACAACATTTCTTGCAGTGGTAATCGCAGCTACTTTGTTTAAGTTACGACATGGACATTTATAGCGACAACACATAGAGTGATTACTATTGTGGCCTTGACATTTTCATCGTGATGGTAGCAACAATGTTGACAACATTTGTAGTGATGATATTTGCAGCAGCTACGTTTGCAATGATAATATCTGCGGTGATAGAAGCCGTAATGATATTTGTGGTGACAATGTTTGTAGTGACAATATTTGCAACAACAACAATTCTTGTTGTGGTAACTGTAGCTACTTTGTTTGAGTAACGACAAAGACATTTATAGTGACAATACATAGAGTGATTACAATTGTGGCTGTTATATTTTCATCGCGATAGTAGCAACTTTGTTAACAACATTTGTAGCGATGACATTTTTTACAGCTATGTTTGCAATGACAATATCTGCGGTGGCAACTGCCGCAATGATATTTGTGGTTACATTGTTTGTAGTGACAATATTTACAACGACAACATTTGTTGTAGTGGTAATTGCAGCTACTTTGTTTGAGTAACGACTTGGACATTTATAGTGAGAATAAATAGAGTGATTACAATTGTGGCCTTGATATTTTCATCGCGATGGTAGCAACAATGTTGACAACATTTGTAGTGATGATAATTGTAGCAGCTCCGTTTGCAATGACAATATTTGTAGAGACAACTACGGCAATGATATTTTGGTTACAATGTTTGTAGTGACAATATTTGCAACGACAACATTTCTTGCAGTGGTAATCGCAACTACTTTGTTTAAGTTACGACATGGACATTTATAGTGACAACACATAGAGTGGTTACAATTGTGACCTTGACATTTTCATCGCGACGATAGCAATAATGTTGACAACATTTGTAGCGATGATATTTGTAGCAGCTCAGTTTGCAATGACAATATTTGCATAGAAAACTTCCGCAATGATATTTGTGGTTACAATGTTTGTAGAGACAATATTAGCAATGACAACATTTGTTGCAGTTGTAATTGGGGCTACTTAGTTTAAGATACGACATGGACATTTATAGTGACATTACATAGAGTGATTACAATTGTGGCCAAGAGATTTTCATCGCAATGGTAGCAACAATGTTGACATCATTTGTAGCGATGATATTTATAGCAGCTATGTTTGTAATGACAATATTTGCGGTGACAACTGCCGCAATGATATTTGTGGTTATAATGTTTGTAGTGACAATATTTGCAGCGACAACATTTGTTGTAGTGGTAATTGCAGCTACTTTGTTTGAGTAACGACATGGACATTTAAAGTGACAATACATAGAGTGATTACAATTGTGGCCTTGATATTTTCATTGCGATTGTAGCAACAATGTTGACAACATTTGTAGTGATGATATTTCCAGAAGCTGTCTTTGCAATGGCAATATTTGCGGTGACAACAGCTGCAATGATATTTGTCATAAGAATGTTAGTAGCGACAATATTTGCAACGAGAACATTTGTTGTAGTGGTAATTGCAGCTACTTTGTTTGATTAACGACGTGGACATTTATAGTGACAATACATAGTGTGATTGCAATTGTGGCCTTGATATTTTCATCGCGATTGTAACAACAATGTTGACAACATTTGCAGCGGTGATATTTGTAGCAACTATGTTTGCAATGACAATATTTGTGGTCACAACTGCTGCAACGATATTTGTGGTTACAATGTTTATAGTGACAATATTTGCAACGACAACATTTGTTGTAGTGGTAATTGCAACCACTTTGTTTGAGTAACGACGTGGTCATTTATAGTGACAATACATAGAGTGATTACAATTGTGGCCGAGACATTTTCATCGCGATGGTAGCAACAATGTTGACAACATTTGTAGCGATGACATTTGTTGCAACTATGTTTGCGATGACATTTGTTGCAGCTATATTTGCGGCGACAACTGCCGTAATGATATTTGTATTTACAATGTTTGTAGTGACAATATTTACAATGACAACATTTGTTGTAGTGGTAATTGCAGCTACTTTGTCGGAGTAACGACTTGGACAATTAAAGTGACAATACATAGAGTGATTACAATTGTGGCCTTGATATTTTCATTGCGATTGTAGAAACAATGTTGACAACATTTGTAATGATGATATTTGTTGCAGCTCTGTTTGCAATGACAATATTTGTAGAGACAACTGCTCCAATGATATTTTGGTTACAATGATTGTAGTGACAATATTTACAACGACAACATTTCTTGCTGTGGTAATCGCAGCAACTTTGTTTAAGTTACGACATGGACATTTATAGGGACAACACATAGAGTGATTACAATTGTGGACTTGACATTTTCATCGCGATGGTACCAACAATGTTGACAACATTTGTAGCGATGATATTTGAAGCAGCTCAGTTTGCAATGACAATATTTGCAGAGAGAACTGCCGCAATGATATTTGTGGTTACAATGTTTGTGGAGACAATATAATTAATGACAACATTTGTTGCAGTTGTAATTGGGGCTACTTTGTTTAAGTTACGACCTGGACATTTATTGTGACATTACATAGAGTGATTACAATTGTGGCTAAGAGATTTTCATCGCAATGGTAGCAACAATGTTAACATCATTTGTAGCGATGATATTTATAGCAGCTATGTCTGCAATGACAATATTTGCGGTGACAACAGCCGCAATGATATTTGTGGTTATAATGTTTGTAGTGACAATATTTGCAGCGACAACATTTGTTGTAGTGGTAATTGCAGCTACTTTGTTTGAGGAACGACATAGACAATTAAAGTGACAATACATAGAGTGATTACATTTGTGGCCGAGACATTTTCATCGCGATGGTAGCAACAATGTTGACAACATTTGTAGCGATGACATTTGTTGCAGCTATATTTGCGGTGACAACTGCCGTAATGATATTTGTAGTTACAATGTTTGTAGTGACAATATTTACAATGACAACATTTGTTGTAGTGGTAATTGCAACTACTTTGTCTGAGTAACGACTTGGACATTTATAGGGACAATACATAGAGTGATTACAATTGTGGCTATGATATTTTCATCGCGATGTAGCAACGTTGTTAACAACATTTGTAGCGATGACATTTGTTACAACTATGTTTGCAATGAGAATATCTGCGGTGGCAACTGCCGTAATGATATTTGTGGTTACATTGTTTGTAGTGACAATATTTGCAACGACAACATTTGTTGTAGTGGTAATTGGAGCTACTTTGTTTGTGTCGCGACATGGACATTAGAAGTGACAATAAATAGAGTAATTACAATTGTGGCCTAGACATTTTCATCGCGATGATAGCAACAATGTTGACATTATTTGTAGCGATGATATTTATAGCAGCTATGTTTGCAAAGACAATATTTGCGGTGACAACTGCCGCAATGATATTTGTGGTTATAATGTTTGTAGTGACACTATTTGCAGCGACAACATTTGTTGCAGTGGTAATTGCAGCTACTTTATTTGAGTAACGACTTGGACATTTACAGTGAGAATACATAGAGTGATTACAATTGTGGCCTTGATATTTTCATCGCGATGGTAGCAACAATGTTGACAACATTTGTAGCAATGATCTTTGCCGCAGCTACGATTGCAATGATAATATCTACGATGACAGAAGTCGTAATGATATTTGTGGTGACAATGTTTGTAGTGACAATATTTGCAGCAACAACATTTCTTGTAGTGGTAAGTGTAGCTACTTTGTTTGAGTAACGACATAGACATTTATAGTGACAATACATAGAGTGAATACAATTGTGGCCTTGATATTTTCATCGCGATGGTAGCAACAATGTTGACAACATTTGTAGCAATAATATTTGTAGCAGCTCTGTTTGCAATGACAATATTTGCAGAGACAACTGCCGCATTGATATTTGTGGTTACAATGTTTGTAGTGACAATATTTGCAACGACAACATTTCCTGCAGTGGTAATTGCAGCTACTTTCTTTAAGTTACGACATGGACATTTATAGTGACAATACATAGAGTGATTACAATTGTGGCCTTGATATTTTCATCGCGATGGTAGCAACAATGTTGACAACATTTGTTGTGATGATATTTGTAGCAGCTCCGTTTGCAATGACAATATTTGTAGAGACAACTGCGGCAATGATATTTTGGTTACAATGTTTGTAGTGACAATATTTGCAACGACAACATTTCTTGCAGTGGTAATCGCAGCTACTTTGTTTAAGTTACGACATGGACATTTATAGTGACAACACATAGAGTGATTACAATTGTGGCCTTGATATTTTCATCGCGATGATAGCAACAATGTTGACATCATTTGTAGCGATGATATTTATAGCAGCTATGTTTGCAATGACAATATTTGCGGTGACAACTGCCGCAATGATATTTGTGGTTATAATTTTTGTAGTGACAATATTTGCAGCGACAACTTTTGTTGTGGTGGTAATTGCAGCTACTTTGTTTGAGTAACGACATGGACATTTAAAGTGACAATACATAGAGTGATTACAATTGTGGCCTTGATATTTTCATTGCGATTGTAGCAACAATGTTGACAACATTTGTAGTGATGATGTTTGTAGCAGCTCTATTTGCAATGACAATATTTGTAGAGACAACTGCTGCAATGATATTTTGGTTACAATGTTTGTAGTGACAATATTTACAATAACAACATTTCTTGCAGTGGTAATCGCAGCTACTTTGTTTAAGTTACGACATGGACATTTATAGCGACAACACATAGAGTGATTACTATTGTGGCCTTGACATTTTCATCGTGATGGTAGCAACAATGTTGACAACATTTGTAGTGATGATATTTGCAGCAGCTACGTTTGCAATGATAATATCTGCGGTGATAGAAGCCGTAATGATATTTGTGGTGACAATGTTTGTAGTGACAATATTTGCAACAACAACAATTCTTGTTGTGGTAACTGTAGCTACTTTGTTTGAGTAACGACAAAGACATTTATAGTGACAATACATAGAGTGATTACAATTGTGGCTATTATATTTTCATCGCGATAGTAGCAACTTTGTTAACAACATTTGTAGCGATGACATTTTTTACAGCTATGTTTGCAATGACAATATCTGCGGTGGCAACTGCCGCAATGATATTTGTGGTTACATTGTTTGTAGTGACAATATTTACACGACAACATTTGTTGTAGTGGTAATTGCAGCTACTTTGTTTGAGTAACGACTTGGACATTTATAGTGAGAATAAATAGAGTGATTACAATTGTGGCCTTGATATTTTCATCGCGATGGTAGCAACAATGTTGACAACATTTGTAGTGATGATAATTGTAGCAGCTCCGTTTGCAATGACAATATTTGTAGAGACAACTACGGCAATGATATTTTGGTTACAATGTTTGTAGTGACAATATTTGCAACGACAACATTTCTTGCAGTGGTAATCGCAACTACTTTGTTTAAGTTACGACATGGACATTTATAGTGACAACACATAGAGTGGTTACAATTGTGACCTTGACATTTTCATCGCGACGATAGCAATAATGTTGACAACATTTGTAGCGATGATATTTGTAGCAACTCAGTTTGCAATGACAATATTTGCATAGAAAACTTCCGCAATGATATTTGTGGTTACAATGTTTGTAGAGACAATTTTTAGCAATGACAACATTTGTTGCAGTTGTAATTGGGGCTACTTAGTTTAAGATACGACATGGACATTTATAGTGACATTACATAGAGTGATTACAATTGTGGCCAAGAGATTTTCATCGCAATGGTAGCAACAATGTTGACATCATTTGTAGCGATGATATTTATAGCAGCTATGTTTGTAATGACAATATTTGCGGTGACAACTGCCGCAATGATATTTGTGGTTATAATGTTTGTAGTGACAATATTTGCAGCGACAACATTTGTTGTAGTGGTAATTGCAGCTACTTTGTTTGAGTAACGACATGGACATTTAAAGTGACAATACATAGAGTGATTACAATTGTGGCCTTGATATTTTCATTGCGATTGTAGCAACAATGTTGACAACATTTGTAGTGATGATATTTCAGAAGCTGTCTTTGCAATGGCAATATTTGCGGTGACAACAGCTGCAATGATATTTGTCATAAGAATGTTAGTAGCGACAATATTTGCAACGAGAACATTTGTTGTAGTGGTATTGCAGCTACTTTGTTTGATTAACGACGTGGACATTTATAGTGACAATACATAGTGTGATTGCAATTGTGGCCTTGATATTTTCATCGCGATTGTAACAACAATGTTGACAACATTTGCAGCGATGATATTTGTAGCAACTATGTTTGCAATGACAATATTTGTGGTCACAACTGCTGCAACGATATTTGTGGTTACAATGTTTATAGTGACAATATTTGCAACGACAACATTTGTTGTAGTGGTAATTGCAACCACTTTGTTTGAGTAACGACGTGGTCATTTATAGTGACAATACATAGAGTGATTACAATTGTGGCCGAGACATTTTCATCGCGATGGTAGCAACAATGTTGACAACATTTGTAGCGATGACATTTGTTGCAACTATGTTTGCGATGACATTTGTTGCAGCTATATTTGCGGCGACAACTGCCGTAATGATATTTGTATTTACAATGTTTGTAGTGACAATATTTACAATGACAACATTTGTTGTAGTGGTAATTGCAGCTACTTTGTCGGAGTAACGACTTGGACAATTAAAGTGACAATACATAGAGTGATTACAATTGTGGCCTTGATATTTTCATTGCGATTGTAGCAACAATGTTGACAACATTTGTAATGATGATATTTGTTGCAGCTCTGTTTGCAATGACAATATTTGTAGAGACAACTGCTCCAATGATATTTTGGTTACAATGATTGTAGTGACAATATTTACAACGACAACATTTCTTGCTGTGGTAATCGCAGCAACTTTGTTTAAGTTACGACATGGACATTTATAGGGACAACACATAGAGTGATTACAATTGTGGACTTGACATTTTCATCGCGATGGTACCAACAATGTTGACAACATTTGTAGCGATGATATTTGAAGCAGCTCAGTTTGCAATGACAATATTTGCAGAGAGAACTGCCGCAATGATATTTGTGGTTACAATGTTTGTGGAGACAATATAATTAATGACAACATTTGTTGCAGTTGTAATTGGGGCTACTTTGTTTAAGTTACGACCTGGACATTTATTGTGACATTACATAGAGTGATTACAATTGTGGCCAAGAGATTTTCATCGCAATGGTAGCAACAATGTTAACATCATTTGTAGCGATGATATTTATAGCAGCTATGTCTGCAATGAAAATATTTGCGGTGACAACAGCCGCAATGATATTTGTGGTTACAATGTTTGTAGTGATAATATTTGCAACGACAACTTTTGATGTAGTGGTAATTGTAGCTACATTGTTTAAGTAAGTACATGAACACTTGTAGTGATAGTACATAGAGTTATTACAATTGTGGTTTTCATATTTTCATCGCGATGGTAGCAACAATGTTGACAACATTTGCAGCGATGATATTTGTAGCAGCTATGTTTGCAATGACAATATTTGCGGAGAGAACTGCCGCAATGATATTTGTTGTTACAATGTTTGTGGAGACAATATAATTAATGACAACATTTGTTGCAGTGGTAATTGCAGCTACTTTGTTTAAGTTACGACATGGACATTTACAGTGACATTACATAGAGTGATTACAATGGTGCCCAACACATTTTCATTGCAATGGTAGCAATAACATTGACAACATTTGTAGCGATGATATTTATAGCAGCTATGTTTGCAATGACAATATTTGCGGTGACAACTGCCGCAATGATATTTGTGGTTACAATGTTTGTATTGACAATATTTGCAACGACAACATTTGTTGTTGTGGTAATTGCAGCTACTTTGTTTGAGTAACGACATGGACATTTATAGTGACAATACATAGAGTGATTACAATTGTGGCCTTGATATTTTCATCGCAATGGTAGCAACAATGTTGACAACATTTGTGGCGATGATATTTGTAGCAGCTCAGTTTGCAATGACAATATTTGGGGAGGAAACTGCCACAATGATATTTGTGGTTACAATGGTTGTAGAGACAATATTTGAAATGACAACATTTGTTGCAGTGGTAATTGCAGCTACTTTGTGTGAGTAACGACATGCACATTTATAGTGAAAATACATAGAGTAATTACAATTGTGGCCATGATATTTTCATCGTGATGGTAGCAACAATGTTGGAAACATTTGTAGTGATGATATTTGCAGAAGCTGTCTTTGCAATGGCAATATTTGCGGCGATAATATTTGTAGCAACAATGTTGACAACATTTGCAGCGATAATATTTGTAGCAACTATGTTTGCAATGACAATATTTGTGGTCACAACTGCCGCAACGATATTTGTGGTTACAATGTTTGTCGTGACAATATTTGCAACGACAACATTTGTTGTAGTGGTAATTGCAGCTACTTTGTTTGAGTAACGACGTGGTCATTTATAGTGACAATACATAGAGTGATTACAATTGTGGCCTTGATATTTTCATCGCGATTCAGCAACAATGTTGACAACATTTGTAGCAGCTCTGTTTGCAATGAGAATAATTGCAAAGACTACCGCCGCAATGATATTTGTATTTACATTGTTTGTAGTGACAATATTTGCAACGACAAGATTTGTTGTAGTGGTAATTGCAGCTGCTTTGTTTGAGTAATGACATGGACATTTATAGTCACATTACATAAAGTGATTACAATTGTGGCCTTGATATTTTCATCACGATGGTAGCAACAATGTTGACAACATTTGTAGCGTGGATATTTGTAGCAGCTATGTTTGCAATGACAATATTTGCGGTGACAACAGCCGCAATGATATTTGTGGTTACAATGTTTGTAGTGACAATATTTGCAATGACAACTTTTTATGTAGTGGTAATTGTAGCTACATTGTTTAAGTAAGTACATGAACACTTACAGTGATAGTACATAGAGTGATTACAATTGTGGCTTTCATATTTTCATCGCAATGGTAGCAACAATGTTGACAACATTTGTAGCGATGATATTTGTAGCAGCTATGTTTGGAATGACAATATTTACAGAGAGAACTGCCGCAACGATATTTGTTGTTACAATGTTTGTGGAGACAATATAATTAATGACAACCTTTGTTGCAGTGGTAATTGCAGCTACTTCGTTTAAGTTACGACATGGACATTTACAGTGACATTACATAGAGTGATTAAAATGGTGCCTAAGTCATTTTCATCGCAATGGTAGCAACAATGTTGACAACATTTGTAGCGATGATATTTATAGCAGCTATGTTTGCAATGACAATATTTGCGGTGACAACTGCCGCAATGATATTTGTGGTTACAATGTTTGTATTGACAATATTTGCAACGACAACATTTTTTGTTGTAGTAATTGCAGCTACTTTGTTTGAGTAACGACATGGACATTTATAGTGACAATACATAGAGTGATTACAATTGTGGCCTTGATATTTTCATCGCGATGGTAGCAACAATGTTGACAACATTTGTGGCGATGATATTTGTAGCAGCTATGTTTGCAATGACAATATTTGTGGTCACAACTACCGCAATGATATTTGTGGTTACAATGTTTGTATTGACAATATTTGCAACGACAACATTTGTTGTTGTGGTAATTGCAGCTACTTTGTTTGAGTAACGACATGGACATTTATAGTGACAATACATAGAGTGATTACAATTGTGGCCTTGATATTTTCATCGTGATGGTAGCAATAATGTTAACAACATTTGTAGTGATGATATTTCCAGAAGCTGTCTTTGCAATGGCAATATTTGCGGTGACAACAGCTGCAATGATATTTGTCATAAGAATGTTAGTAGCGACAATATTTGCAACGAGAACATTTGTTGTAGTGGTAATTGCAGCTACTTTGTTTGATTAACGACGTGGACATTTATAGTGACAACATATAGTGTGATTGCAATTGTGGCCTTGATATTTTCATCGCGATTGTAACAACAATGTTGACAACATTTGCAGCGATGATATTTGTAGCAACTATGTTTGCAATGACAATATTTGTGGTCACAACTGCTGCAACGATATTTGTGGTTACAATGTTTATAGTGACAATATTTGCAACGACAACATTTGTTGTAGTGGTAATTGCAACCACTTTGTTTGAGTAACGACGTGGTCATTTATAGTGACAATACATAGAGTGATTACAATTGTGGCCGAGACATTTTCATCGCGATTGGAGCAACAATGTTGACAACATTTGTAGCGATGACATTTGTTGCAACTATGTTTGCGATGACATTTGTTGCAGCTATATTTGCGGCGACAACTGCCGCAATGATATTTGTATTTACAATGTTTGTAGTGACAATATTTACATTGACAACATTTGTTGTAGTGGTAATTGCAGCTACTTTGTCGGAGTAACGACTTGGACAATTATAGTGACAATACATAGAGTGATTACAATTGTTGCTATGATATTTTCATCGCGATAGTAGCAACGTTGTTAACAACATTTGTAGTGATGACATTTGTTACTGCTATGTTTGCAATGACAATATCTGCGGTGGCAACTGCCGCAATGATATTTGTGGTTACATTGTTTGTAGTGACAATATTTGCAACGACAACATTTGTTGTAGTGGTAACTGCAGCTACTTTGTTTGAGTAACGACTTGGACATTTATAGTGAGAATACATAGAGTGATTACAATTGTGGCCTTGATATTTTCATCGCGATGGTAGCAACAATGTTGACAACATTTGTAGTGATGATATTTGTAGCAGCTCCGTTTGCAATGACAATATTTGTAGAGACAACTGCGGCAATGATATTTTGGTTATAATGTTTGTAGTGACAATATTTACAGCGACAACATTTGTTGTAGTGGTAATTGCAGCAACTTTGTTTGAGTAACGACATGCACATTTAAAGTGACAGAACATATAGTGATTACAATTGTGGCCTAGACATTATCATCGCGATGGTAGCAACAATGTTGACAACATTTGTAGTGATGATATTTGTAGCTGCTCTGTTTGCAATGACAATATTTGTAGAGACAACTGCGGCAATGATATTTTTGTTACAATGTTTGTAGTGACAATATTTGCAACGACAACATTTCGTGCAGTGGTAATCGCTGCTACTTTGTTTAAGTTACGACGTGGACATTTATAGTGACAACACACAGAGTGATTACAATTGTGGCCTACATATTTTCATCGCGATGATAGCAACAATGTTGACAACATTTGTAGCGATGATATTTGTAGCAGATCAGTTTGCAATGACAATATTTGCAGAGAGAACTTCCGCAATGATATTTGTGGTTACAATGTTTGTAGAGACAATATTTGCAATGACAACATTTGTTGCAGTTGTAATTGGGGCTAATTTGTTTAAGTTACGACATGGACATTTATAGTGACATTGCATAGAGTGATTACAATTGTGGCCAAGAGATTTTCATCGCAATTGTAGCAACAATGTTGACATCATTTGTAGCGATGATATTTATAGCAGCTATGTATGAAATGACAATATTTGCGGTGACAACTGCCGCAATGATATTTGTGGTTATAATGTTTGTAGTGACAGTATTTGCAGCGACAACATTTGTTGTAGTGGTAATTGCAGCTACTTTGTTTGAGTAACGACATGGACATTTAAAGTGACAATACATAGAGTGATTACAATTGTGGCCTTGATATTTTCATTGCGATTGTAGCAACAATGTTGACAACATTTGTAGTGATGATATTTGTAGCAGCTCTGTTTGCAATGACAATATTTATAGAGACAACTGCTGCAATGATATTTTGGTTACAATGTTTGTAGTGACAATATTTACAACGACAACATTTCTTGCAGTGGTAATCGCAGCTACTTTGTTTAAGTTACGACGTGGACATTTATAGTGACAACACACAGAGTGATTACAATTGTGGCCTAGATATTTTCATCGCGATGATAGCAACAATGTTGACAACATTTGTGGCGATGATATTTATAGCAGATCAGTTTGCAATGACAATATTTGTAGAGAGAACTTCCGCAATGATATTTGTGGTTACAATGTTTGTAGAGACAATATTTGCAATGACAACATTTGTTGCAGTTGTAATTGGGGCTACTTTGTTTAAGTTACGACATGGACATTTATAGTGACATTGCATAGAGTGATTACAATTGTGGCCAAGAGATTTTCATCGCAATTGTAGCAACAATGTTGACATCATTTGTAGCGATGATTTTTATAGCAGCTATGTATGAAATGACAATATTTGCGGTGACAACTGCCGCAATGATATTTGTGGTTATAATGTTTGTAGTGACAGTATTTGCAGCGACAACATTTGTTGTAGTGGTAATTGCAGCTACTTTGTTTGAGTAACGACATGGACATTTAAAGTGACAATACATAGAGTGATTACAATTGTGGCCTTGATATTTTCATTGCGATTGTAGCAACAATGTTGACAACATTTGTAGTGATGATATTTGTAGCAGCTCTGTTTGCAATGACAATATTTATAGAGACAACTGCTGCAATGATATTTTGGTTACAATGTTTGTGGTGACAATATTTACAACGACAACATTTCTTGTAGTGGTAATCGCATCTACTTTGTTTAAGTTACGACAAGGACATTTACAGCGACAACACATAGAGTGATTACAATTGTGGCCTTGACATTTTCATCGCGATGGTACCAACAATGCTGACAACATTTGTAGCGATGATATTTGTAGCAGCTCAGTTTGCAATGACAATATTTGCGGAGAGAACTACTGCAATGATATTTGTGGTTACAATGTTTATGGAGACAATATAATTAATGACAACTTTTGTTGCAGTGGTAATTGCAGCTACTTTGTTTAAGTTACGACATGGACATTTACAGTGACATTACATAGAGTGATTACAATGGTGCCTAAGTCATTTTCATCGCAATGGTAGCATCAATGTTGACAACATTTGTGGTGATGATATTTATAGCAACTATGTTTGCAATGACAATATTTGCGGTGACAATTGCCGCACTGATATTTGTGGTTACAATGTTTGTATTGACAATATTTGCAATGACAACATTTATTGTTGTGGTAATTGCAGCTACTTTGTTTGAGTAACGACATGGACATTTATAGTGACAATACATAGAGTGATTACAATTGTGGCCTTGATATTTTCATCGCGATGGTAGCAACAATGTTGGCAACATTTGTAGCGATGATATTTGTAGCAGCTCAGTTTGCAATGACAATATTTGGGGAGAGAACTGCCACAATGATATTTGTGGTTACAATGGTTGTAGAGACAATATTTGCAATGACAACATTTGTTGCAGTGGTAATTGCAGCTACTTTGTGTGAGTAACGACATGCACATTTATAGTGACAATACATAGAGTAATTACAATTGTGGCCATTATATTTTCATCGTGATGGTAGCAACGATGTTGACAACATTTGTAGTGATGATATTTGCAGAAGCTGTCTTTGCAACGACAATATTTGCGGTGACAACTGCCGCAATGATATTTGTTGTTACAATGTTTGTAGTGACAATATTTGCAACGACAACATTACTTGTAATGGTAATCGCAGCTACTTTGTTTGAGTAATGACATGGACATTTATAGTTACAATACATAGAGTGAATACAATTGTGGCCATGTCACTTTCATCGCGATAGTAGCAATAATGTTAACAACATTTGCAGCGATGACATTTGTTGCAGCTATCTTAACAATGACAAAATTTGCGTTGACAATTGCCGCAATGATATTTGCGGTAACATTGTTTGTGGTGACAATATTTTCAACGACAACATTTGTTGTAGTGGTAATTGTAGCTACTTTGTTTGAGTAACGACATGGACATTTGTAGTGACAATACATAGAGTGATTACAATTATGGCCTAGACATTTTCATTGCGATGGTAGCAGCAATGTTGACAACATTTGTAGCGATGACATTTGTTGCAGCAATGTTTGCATTGACAAAATTTGCGGTGGCAACTGCCGCAATGATATTTGTAGTTACAATGTTTGAAGTGACAATAATAGCAACGACAACATTTGTCGTAGTGGTAATTGCAGCTACTTTGTTTAAGTAAAGACATGGAAATTTATAGTGACAATACATAGAGTGATTACAATTGTGGCCTTGATATTTTCATTGCGATGGTAGCAACAATGTTGACAACATTTGTAGCAGCTCTGTTTGCAATGAGAATAATTGAAGAGACAACTGCCGCAATGATATTTGTAGTTACAATGTTTGTAGTGACAATATTTGCAACGACAACATTTGTTGTAGTGGTAATTGCAGCTGCTTTGTTTGAGTAATGACATGGACATTTATAGTGACAATACATAAAGTGATTACAATTGTGGCCTTGATATTTTCATCGCGATGGTAGCAACAATGATGACAACATTTGTAGCGATGATATTTATAGCAGCTATGTTTGCAATGACAATATTTGCAGTGACAACAGCCGCAATGATATTTGTGGTTACAATGTTTGTGGTGGCAATATTTGCAACGACAACATTTGTTGTAGTGGTAATTGTAGCTACTTTGTTTGTGTAACGACATGGACATTTGTAGTGACAATACATAGAGTGATTACAATTGTGGCCTAGACATTTTCATTGCGATGGTAGCAACAATGTTGACATCATTTGTAGCGATGACATTTGTTGCAGCAATGTTTGCAATGACAATATTTGCGGTGGCAACTGCCGCAATGATATTTGTAGTTACAATGTTTGAAGTGACAATAATAGCAACGACAACATTTGTCGTAGTGGTAATTGCAGCTACTTTGTTGAGTAACGACATGGAAATTTATAGTGACAATACATAGAGTGATTACAATTGTGGCCTTGATATTTTCATCGCGATGGTAGCAACAATGTTGACAACATTTGTAGCGATGATATTTGTAGCTGCTCAGTTTGCAATGACAATATTTGGGGAGAGAACTGCCACAATGATATTTGTGGTTACAATGGTTGTAGAGACAATATTTGCAATGACAACATTTGTTGCAGTGATAATTGCAGCTACTTTGTGTGAGTAACGACATGCACATTTATAGTGACAATACATAGAGTAATTACAATTGTGGCCATTATATTTTCATCGTGATGGTATCAACAATGTGGACAACATTTGTAGTGATGATATTTGCAGAAGCTGTCTTTGCAACGACAATATTTGCGGTGACAACTGCCGCAATGATATTTGTGGTTGCAATTTTTGTAGTGACAATATTTGCAACGACAACATTACTTGTAATGGTAATCGCAGCTACTTTGTTTGAGTAATGACATGGACATTTATAGTTACAATACATAGAGTGAATACAATTGTGGCCATGTTACTTTCATCGCGATAGTAGCAATAATGTTAACAACATTTGCAGCGATGACATTTGTTGCAGCTATGTTAGCAATGGCAAAATTTGCGTTGACAACTGCCGCAATGATATTTAAGGTTACATTGTTTGTGGTGACAATATTTTCAACGACAACATTTGTTGTAGTGGTAATTGTAGCTACTTTGTTTGAGTAACGACTTGGACATTTGTTGTGACAATACATAGAGTGATTACAATTGTGGCCTAGACATTTTCATTTGATTACGATTGTGGCCATGATATTTTCATTGCGACGGTATCAACAATGTTAACAACATTTGCAGCGATGTCATTTGTGCAGCTATGTTTGCATTGACAATATTTGCGGTGACAACTGCCGCAATGATATTTTTTGTTACAATGCTTGTAGTGACAATATTTTCAACGACAACATTTGTTGCAGTGGTAATTGTAGCTACTTTATCTAAGTAACGACGTGGACATTTGTAGTGACAATACAAAGTGTGATTACAATTGTGGCCATGATATTTTCATCGCGAAGGTAGCAACAATGTTGACAACTTTTGTTGGGATGATATTTGTAGTAGCTCTGTTTGCAATGATAAGATTTGAAGAGACAATTGCCGCAATGATATCTGTTGTCACAATGTTTATGGCGACAATATTTGCAACGAGAATATTTGTTGTAGTGGTAATTGCAACTACTTTGTTTGAGTAATGACATGGACATTTATAGTGACAAAACATAGAGTGATTACAAATGTGGCCATAATATTTTCATCGAGATAGTAGCAACAATGTTAACAACATTTGTAGCGATGACATTTGATGCAGCTATGTTTGCAACGACAATATTTGCGATGACAACTACCGCAATGATATTTGTGGTTACAATGTTCGTAGTGACAATATTTGCAACGGCAACATTCGTTGTAGTGGTAATTGCAGCTACTTTGTTTGAGTAACGACATGAACATTTATAGTGACAATACATAGAGTGATTACAATTGTGGCCTTGATAGTTTCATCGCGATGGAAGCAACAATGTTGACAACATTTGTAGCGATGATATTTGTAGCAGCCATGTTTTCAATGACAATATTTGCGGTGACAACTGCCGCAAAGATATTTTTGGTTACAATGCTTGTAGTGACAATATTTGCAACGACAACATTTGTTGTAGTGGTAATTGCAGCTACTTTGTTTGAGTAATGACATGGAAATTTATAGTGACAATACATAGAGTGTTTACAATTGTGGCCATGATATTTTCATCGCGATAGTAGCAACAATGTTAACAACATTTGTAGCGATAACATTTGTTGCAGCAATGTTTTCAATGACAATATTTGCGGTGACATCTACCGCAATGATATTTGTGGTTACAATGTTCGTAGTGACAATTTGCAACGACAACATTTGTTGTAGTGGTAATTGCTGCTACTTTGTTTGAGTAATGACATGGAAATTTATAGTGACAATACATAGAGTGTTTACAATTGTGGCCATGATATTTTCATCGCGATAGTAGCAACAATGTTAACAACATTTGTAGCGATAACATTTGTTGCAGCAATGTTTTCAATGACAATATTTGCGGTGACATCTACCGCAATGATATTTGTGGTTACAATGTTCGTAGTGACAATTTGCAACGACAACATTTGTTGTAGTGGTAATTGCAGCTACTTTGTTTGAGTAACAACATGGACATTTATAGTGACAATACATTGAGTGATTACAATTGTGGCCATGATATTTTCATCGCGATGGTGGCAACAACGTTGACAAAATTTGTCGCGATGATATTTGTGGCAACTATGTTTGCAACGACAATATTTGCGGTGAAAACAGCCTCAAAGATATTTGTGGTTACAATGTTTGTGGTGACAATATTTGCAACGACAACGTTTGTTGTAGTGGTAATTGCAGCTACTTTGTTTGAGTAAGGACATGGACATTTATAGGGACAAAACATAGAGTGATTACGATTGTGGCCATGATATTTTCATTGCGACAGTAGCGACAATGTTAACAACATTTGTAGCGATAACATTTGTGCCGCTATGTTTGCATTGACAATATTTGCGGTGACAACTGCCGCAATGATATTTTTTGATACAATGCTTGTAGTGACAATATTTTCAAGGGCAACATTCGTTGTAGTGGTAATTGCAGCTACTTTGTTTGAGTAACGACATGAACATTTATAGTGACAATACATAGAGTGATTACAATTGTGGCCTTGATATTTTCATCGCGATGGAAGCAACAATGTTGACAACATTTGTAGCGATGATATTTGTAGCAGCTATGTTTTCAATGACAATATTTGCGGTGACAACTAGCCGCAATGATATTTTTGGTTACAATGCTTGTAGTGACAATATTTGCAATGACAACATTTGTTGTAGTGGTAATTGCAGCTACTTTGTTTGAGTAATGACATGGAAATTTATAGTGACAATACATAGAGTGTTTACAATTGTGGCCATGATATTTTCATCGCGATAGTAGCAACAATGTTAACAACATTTGTAGCGATGACATTTGTTGCGGCTATGTTTGCAATGACAATATTTGCGGTGACAACTACCGCAATGATATTTGTGGTTGACAATGTTCGTAGTGACATTCTTTGCAACGACAACATTTGTTGTAGTGGTAATTGCAGCTACTTTGTTTGAGTAACGGCATGAACATTTAAAGTGACAATACATAGAGTGATTACAATTGTGGCCATTGATATTTTCATCGCGATGGTGGCAACAACGTTGACAACATTTGTCGCGATGATATTTGTAGCAGCTATGTTTGCAACGAAAATATTTGCGGTGAAAACTGCCGCAAAGATATTTGTGGTTACAATGTTTGTGGTGGCAATATTTGCAATGACAACATTTGTTGTAGTGGTAATTGCAGCTACTTTTTTTGAGTAAGGACATGGACATTTATAGGGACAAAACATAGAGTGATTACGATTGTGGCCATGATATTTTCATTGCGACGTAGCAACAATGTTAACAACATTTGTAGCGATGACATTTGTGCAGCTATGTTTGCATTGACAATATTTGCGGTGACAACTGCCGCAATGATATTTTTTGATACAATGCTTGTAGTGACAATATTTTCAACGGCAACATTTGTTGTAGTGGTAATTGTAGCTACTTTATCTAAGTAACGACATGGACATTTGTAGTGACAATACATAGAGTGATTACAATTGTGGCCATGATACTTTCATCGCGATGGTAGCAACAATGTTGACAACATTTGTTGCGATGATATTTGTAGCAGCTCTGTTTGCAATGACAATATTTGCAGAGACAATTGCCACAATGATATTTGTGTTACAATGTTTGTGGTGACAATATTTGCAACGACAATATTTGTTGTAGTGGAAATTGCTGCTACTTTGTTTGAGTAATGACATGGACATTTATAGTGACAATATATAGAGTGATTACAATTGTGGCCATGATATTTTCATCGCGATAGTAGCAACAATGTTAACAACATTTGTAGCGATGACATTTGTTGCAGCTATGTTTGCAATGACAATATTTGCGGTGACAACTACCGCAATGATATTTGTGGTTTATTATGTTCGTAGTGACAATATTTTTAACGACAACATTTGTTGTAGTGGTAACTGCAGCTACTTTGTTTGAGTAACGACATGAACATTTATAGTGACAATACATAGAGTGATTACAATTGTGGCCTTGATATTTTCATCGCGATGGAAGCAACAATGTTGACAACATTTGTTGCGATGATATTTGTAGCAGCTATGTTTTCAATGACAATATTTGCGGTGACAACTGCCGCAATGATATTTTTGGTTACAATGCTTGTAGTGACAATATTTGCAACGACAACATTTGTTGTAGTGGTAATTGCAGCTACTTTGTTTGAGTAATGACATGGAAATTTATAGTGACAATACATAGAGTGTTTACAATTGTGGCCATGATATTTTCATCGCGATAGTAGCAACAATGTTAACAACATTTGTAGCGATGACATTTGTTGCAGCTATGTTTGCAATGACAATATTTGCGGTGACAACTACCGCAATGATATTTGTGGTTACAATGTTCGTAGTGACAATATTTGCAACGACAACATTTGTTGTAGTGGTAATTGCAGCTACTTTGTTTGAGTAACGACATGACATTTATAGTGACAATACATGAGTGATTACAATTGTGGCCTGATATTTTCATCGCGATGGTGCAACAAGTTGACAAAATTTGTCGCGATGATATTTGTAGCACTATGTTTGCAACGACAATATTTGCGGTGAAAACAGCCCAAAGATATTTGTGGTTACAATGTTGTGTGACAATATTTGCAACGACAACTTTGTTGTAGTGGTAATTGCAGCTACTTTGTTTGAGTAAGGACATGGACATTTATAGGACAAACATAGAGTGATTACATTGTGGCCATGAATTTTCATTCGCATAGCGACAATGTTAACAACATTTGTAGCGATAACATTTGTGCCGCATGTTTGCATTGACAATATTTGCGGTGACAACTCCGCAATGATATTTTTTGTTACAATGTTGTAGTGACAATTTTTCAAGGCAACATTGTTGTAGTGGTAATTGAGCTACTTTTCTAAGTAACGACATGGACATTTGTAGTGACAATACATAGAGTGATTACAATTGTGCCATGATATTTTCATCGCGATGGTAGCAACAATGTTGACAACATTTGTTGCGATGATATTTGTAGCACTTGTTTCAATGACAATATTTGCAGGACAAATGCCCAAGAATTTGTTTACAATGTTTGTGGTGACAATATTTGCAACGACAATATTTGTTGTAGTGGAATTGCGCTACTTTGTTTGAGTAAGACATGGACATTTATAGTGACAAAATAGAGTGATTACAATTGTGGCCATGATATTTTCATGCGAAGTAGCAACAATGTTAACAACATTTGTAGCGATGACATTTGTGCCGCTATGTTTGCAATGACAATATTTGCGGTGACAACTCCGCAATGATATTTGTGGTTAAATGTTGTAGTGACAATATTTTAACGCAACATTTGTTGTAGTGGTAATGCAGCTACTTTTGAGTAACGACATGACATTTATAGTGACAATACATAGAGTGATTACAATTGTGGCCTGATATTTCATCGCGATGGAAGCAACAATGTTGACAACATTTGTAGCGATGATATTTGTAGCAGCTTGTTTTCAATGACAATATTTGCGGTGACAACTGCCGCAATGATATTTTGGTTACAATGCTTGTAGTGACAATATTTGCAATGACAACATTTGTTGTAGTGGTAATTGCAGCTACTTTGTTTGAGTAATGACATGGAATTTATAGTGACAATACATAGAGTGTTACAATTGTGGCCATGATATTTTCATCGCGATAGTAGCAACAATGTTAACAACATTTGTAGCGATGACATTTGTTGCAGCTATGTTTGCAATGACAATATTTGCGTGACAACTACCGCAATGATATTTGTGGTTATAATGTTCGAGTGAAATTTTCGACAACATTTGTTGTAGTGGTGATTGCAGCTACTTTGTTTGAGTGACAACATGAACATTTTAGTGACAATACATAGAGTGATTACAATTGTGGCCTTGATATTTTCTTGGCGAGGGTAGCAACATGTTGACAACATTTGTAGCGATGATATTTGTAGCAGCTATGTTTGCAATGACAATATTTGCGGTGACAACTGCCGCAATGATATTTGTAGTTACAATGTTTGTGGTGACAATATTTGCAACGACAACATTTGTTGTAGTGGTAATTGTAGTACTTTGTTTGAGTAAGGACATGGACATTTATGACAATCAATATTCACGACATCATTTTTGTAGTGGTAATGCAGCTACTTTGTTTAAGTAAGGACATGACTTATATGACAAAACATAAGTGATTACAAATGTGCCATAATTTCATCGCGATAGTAGCATAATGTTGACACATTTGTAGCGATGACATTTGTTGCACTATGTTTGCAATGACAATATTTGCGGTGACAACTGCCGCAATATATTTGTGGTTACAAGTTTGTGTGACAATTTTGCATCGACAACATTTGTTGTAGTGGTAATGCATACTTTGTTTGAGTAATGACATGGACATTATAGTGAAATACATAGAGTGATTACAATGTGGCAAAATATTTCATCGCAAATAGAAACAAGTTAAAAATTGTAGCGATGACATTTGTGCGCTATGTTTGCAATGACAATATTTGCGTGACAACGACCGCAATGATATTTGTGGTTACAAGTTGTATGACAAAATTTGCAACGACAACATTTGTTGTAGTGGTAATTGCAGCTAATTTGTTTGAGTAACACATGAACATTTATAGTGACAATACATAGAGTGATTACAATTGTGGCCTTGATATTTTCATCGCGATGGTAGCAACATGTTGACAACATTTGTGCGATGATATTTGTAGCAGCTATGTTTGCATGACAATATTTGCGGTGACAACTGCCGCAATGTATTTGTGGTTACAATGTTTGTTGACAATATTTGCAACGACAACATTTGTTGTAGTGGTATTGCAGCTACTTTGTTTGAGTACACATGGACATTTATAGTGACAATACATAGAGTGATTACAATTGTGGCCTTGATATTTTCTGCGAGGAGCAAAAGACACATTTGTAGCGATGATATTTGTGCAGCTATGTTTGCAATGACAATATTTGCGGTGACAACTGCGCAATGATATTTTGTTACAATGTTTGGTGACATATTTGCAACGACAACATTTGTTGTAGTGGTAATTGAGCTACTTTGTTTGAGTAAGACATGGACATTTTAGTGACAATACATAGAGTATGAATTGTGGCCATGATATTTCATCGCGATGTAGCAAAATGTTGACAACATTTTGCGATGAATTTGTCAGCTATGTTTGCAATGACAAATTTGCGGTGACAACTGCCGAATGATATTTGTGGTTACAAAGTTTGTAGTGACAATATTTGCACGACAAATTTTTGTAGTGGTAATCGCAGCTACTTTGTTTGAGTAAGACATGACATTTATAGTGACAATACATAGAGTGATTACAATGTGGCCTTGATATTTCATCGCGATGGTAGAACAATGTTGACAACATTTGTAGCGATGATATTTGTGCAGCTATGTTTCATGACAATATTTGCGTGACAACACGGCAATGATATTTGTGGTTACAATGTTTGTGGTGACAATATTTGCAACGACACATTTGTTGTAGTGGTAATTGCAGCTACTTGTTTGATAAGACATGGAATTTATAGTGACAATACATAGAGTATACATTGTGGCCTATATTTTCATCGCGATGTAGCAAAATGTTGAAACATTTGTAGCGATGAATTTGTACAGCTATGTTTGCAATGACAATATTTGCGGTGACAACTGCCGCAATGATATTTGTGTTACAAAGTTTGTAGTGACAATATTTGCATCGACAACATTTTTGTAGTGGTATTCGCAGATACTTTGTGAGTATGCATGACATTTATAGTGACAATACATAGAGTGATTACAATTAGGCCATATATTTTCATCGGATGTAGCACAATGTTACAACATTTGTAGCGATGAATATGTTGCAGCTATGTTTTCAATGAAAATATTTGCGATGACAACTACCGCAATATATTTGTGGTTACAATGTTTAGTGACAATATTTGCAACGACAACATTTGTTGTAGTGGAATTGCAGTACTTTGTTTGAGTAACGACATGACATTTATAGTGACAATACTAGAGTGATTACAATTGTGGCCTTGATATTTCATCGCGATGGTAGCAACATTTGACAACATTTGTAGGATGATATTTGTAGCAGCTATGTTGCAATGACAATATTTGCGTGACAACCGCCGCAATGATATTTGTGGTTACAATGTTTGTGGTGACAATATTTGCAAATCGACACATTTTTGTAGTGGTATTGCAGTACTTTGTTTAGTAAGACATGACATTTATAGTGACAAACATAGAGTGATTACAATGTGGCCATCATATTTTCATCGCGATAGTAGCAATAATGTTGACATCATTTGTAGCGATGACATTTGTTGCATCTATGTTTGCAATGACAATATTTGCGGTGACAACTGCCGCAATTATATTTGTGGTTACAAAGTTTGTAGTGACAATATTTGCATCGACAACATTTGTTGTAGTGGTAATCGCAGCTACTTTGTTTGAGTAATGACATGGACATTTATAGTGACAATACATAGAGTGATTACAATTGTGGCCAAAATATTTTCATCGCAAAAGTAGAAACAATGTTACAATATTTGTAGCGATGACATTTGTTGCAGCTATGTTTGCAATGACAATATTTGCGATGACAACGACCGCAATGATATTTGTGGTTACAATGTTCGTAGTGACAAAATTTGCAACGACAACATTTGTTGTAGTGGTAATTGCAGCTAATTTGTTTGAGTAACAACATGAACATTTATAGTGACAATACATAGAGTGATTACAATTGTGGCCTTGATATTTTCATCGCGATGGTAGCAACATTGTTGACAACATTTGTTGCGATGATATTTGTAGCAGCTATGTTTGCAGTGACAATATTTGCGGTGACAACTACCGCAATGATATTTGTGGTTACAATGTTTGTGGTGACAATATTTGCAACGACAACATTTGTTGTAGTGGTGATTGCAGCTACTTTGTTTGAGTGACAACATGAACATTTGTAGTGACAATACATAGAGTGATTACAATTGTGGCCTTGATATTTTCTTGGCGAGGGTAGCAACATTGTTGACAACATTTGTAGCGATGATATTTGTAGCAGCTATGTTTGCAATGACAATATTTGCGGTGACAACTGCCGCAATGATATTTGTAGTTACAATGTTTGTGGTGACATTATTTGCAACGACAACATTTGTTGTAGTGGTAATTGTAGCTACTTTGTTTGAGTAAGGACATGGACATTTATAGTGACAATACATAGAGTAATGACAGTTGTGGCCGTGATACTTTCATCGCGATAGTAGCAATAATGTTGACGACATTTCTAGCGATGACATTTGTTACAGCTATGTTTGCAATGACAATATTTGCGGTGACAACTGCCGGAATGATATTTGTGGTTACAAAGTTTGTAGTCACAATATTTGCATCGACAAGATTTCTTGTAGTGGTAATCGCAGCTACTTTGTTTGAGTAACGACATGAACATTTATAGTGACAATACATAGAGTGATTACAATTGTGGCCTTGATATTCTCATCGCGATGGTAGCAACATTGTTGACAACATTTGTAGCGATGATATTTGTAGCAGCTATGTTTGCAATGACAATATTTGCGGTGACAACAGCGGCAATGATATTTGTGGTTACAATGTTTGTGGTCACAATATTTGCAACGACTACATTTGTTGTAGTGGTAATTGCAGCTACTTTGTTTGAGTAAGGACATGGACATTTATAGTGACAATACATAGAGTAATGACAGTTGTGGCCGTAATATTTTCATCGCGATAGTAGCAATAATGTTGATAACATTTGTAGCGATGACATTTGTTACAGCTATGTTTGCAATGACAATATTTGCGGTGACAACTGCCGCAATGATATTTGTGGTTACAAAGTTTGTAGTGACAATATTTGCATCGACAACATTTCTTGTAGTGGTATTCGCAGATACTTTGCTTGAGTATTGACATGGACATTTATAGTGACAATACATAGAGTGATTACAATTAAGGCCATAATATTTTCATCGCGATAGTAGCGACAATGTTAACAACATTTGTAGCGATGACATTTGTTGCAGCTATGTTTTCAATGAAAATATTTGCGATGACAACTACCGCAATCATATTTGTGGTTACAATGTTCGTAGTGACAATATTTGCAACGACAACATTTGTTTTAGTGGTAATTGCAGCTACTTTGTTTGAGTAACGACATGAACATTTATAGTGACAATACATAGAGTGATTACAATTGTGGCCTTGATATTTTAATCGCGATGGTAGCAACATTGTTGACAACATTTGTAGCGATGATATTTGTAGCAGCTATGTTTGCAGTGACAATATTTGCGGTGACAACTGCCGCAATGATATTTGTGGTTACAAAGTTTGTCGTGACAATATTTGCATCGACAACATTTCTTGTAGTGGTATTCGCAGCTACTTTGTTTGAGTAATGACATGGACATTTATAGTGACAATACATAGAGTGATTACAATTGTGGCCGTCATATTTTCATCGCGATAGTAGCAATAACGTTAACAACTTTTGTAACGATGACATTTGTTGCAGCTATGTTAGCAATGACAATATTTGCGGTGACAACTACCGCAATGATATTTGTGCTTACAATGTTTGTAGTGACAATATTTGCAACTACAAAATTTGCTGTAGTGGTAATTGTAGCTACTTTGTTTGAGTAAGGACGTGGACATTTGTAGTGACAATATAAAGAGTGATTACAATTGTGGCCATGATATTTTCATCGCAATGGTAGCAACAATGTCGACAACTTTTGTTGCGATGACATTTGTTGCAGCTATGTTAGCAATGACAATATTTGCGGTGACAACTGCCACAATGATATTTGTGGTTACAATGTTTGTGGTGACAATATTTGCAACGAGAATATTTGTTGTGGTGGTAATTGCAGCTACTTTGTTTGAGTAACGACATGAACATTTATAGTGAGAATACATAGAGTGATTACAATTGTGGCCTTGATTTTTTCATCGCGATGGTAGCAACGTTGTTGACAACATTTGTAGCGATGACATTTGTTGCAGCTATGTTTGCAATGAAAATATTTGCGGTGGCAACTGCCGCAATGATATTTGTGGTTACAATGTTTGGGGCGACAATATTTGCAACGACAACATTTGTTGTAGTGGTAATTGCAGCTACTTTGTTTAAGTAAGCACATGGACATTTATTGTGACAATACTTAGAGTAATGACAATTGTGGCCACGATATTTTCATCGCGATAGTAGCGATAATGTTGACAACATTTGTAGCGATGACATTTGTTACAGCTATGTTTGCAATCACAATATTTGCGGTGACAACTGCCGCAATGATATTTGTGGTTACAATGTTTGTAGTGACAATATTCGCATCGACAACATTTCTTGTAGTGGTATTCGCAGATACTTTGTCTGAGTAATCACATGGACATTTATAGTGACAATACATAGAGTGATTACATTTATGGCCATAATATTTTCATCGAGATAGTAGCAACAATGTTAACAACATTTGTGTCGATGACTTTTGTTGCAGCTATGTTTTCAATGACAATATTTGCGATGACAACTACCGCAATCATATTTGTGGTTACAATGTTCGTAGTGACAATATTTGCAACGGCAACATTTGTTGTAGTGGTAATTGCAGCTACTTTGTTTGAGTAACGACATAAACATTTATAGTGACAATACATAGAGTGATTACAATTGTGGCCTTGATATTTGCATCGCGATGGTAGCAACATTGTTGACAACATTTGTAGCGATGATATTTGTAGTAGCTATGTTTGCAATGACAATATTTGAGGTGGCAACTGCCGTAACGATATTAGTGGTTACAATGTTTGTGGTGACAATATTTGCAACGACAACATTTGTGGTAGTGGTAACTGCAGCTACTTTGTTTGAGTAAGGACATGGACATTTATAGTGACAATACATAGAGTAATGACAGTTGTGGCCATAATATTTTCATCGCGATAGTAGCAATAATGTTGATATCATTTGTAGCGATGACATTTGTTGCAGCTATGTTTGCAATGACAATATTTGCGGTGACAACTGCCAGCAATGATATTTGTGGTTACAATGTTTGAGTGACAATATTTGCATCGACAACATTTAATTTGCCGACACATTTTGTGTGAATGCAGTACTTTTGAGTAACGACATGACTTTTAAATACATAGGGATACATGGGCTTATATTTCACGCGATGTGCACATTGTGCAACATGTATGATATTTGTGCACTTTTTCATGCAATTCGTGACAATGTGTGGCAATATTTGCACGACACATTTTGTGTGTAATGAGCTACTTTGTTTGAGAAGCATTAGTGAATACATAATAATGCGTGGCCTATATTCATCGCATAGTCAAAGTGACACATTGTGCGATAATTGTCAGCTATTTGATGACATATTGCGTGAAATCCCATATATTTGTGGTCATTTGTAAATATTTGATCGCAACATTTCTTGTGTACGCATACTTGTGTAACTACATTTATATGACATACATGGTGATATTTGCAATATTCATGCGTGTGCACATTAACATTAGCGATGATTTGTGCAGCTATGTTTGCAAGAATCGTGAAACGCCCATGATATGTGTTACAGTTTGTGTGATATTTGCACGACACATTTTGTATGGTAATGCACTACTTTGTTTGAGTAAGACATGACTTATAGTCAATATAAGTGATACATTTGGCTGATATTTCAGCATGGTAGCACATTGTTACAACATTTAGGATGATATTAGACTAGTTTGCGAATATTCGGACAATTTGGACAATATTTGCAACAAACATTGTGTGGTATTGACTACTTTTTTGAGTAGAATGACATTAGTGATAATAGATTATACATGTGGCCGTTTTTCGCGATAGTGCAATAATTGACATTTGTGCGATGACATTGTAGTATGTTCAATACATATTGGTAACTCGCAATATATTTGTGTACAATTGTGTGCAATTGCATCGAACATTCTTTTTTTTTTTTTTTTTTTTTTTTTTTTTTTTTTTTTTTTTTTTTTTTTTTTTTTTTTTTTTTTTTTTTTTTTTTTTTTTTTTTTTTTTTTTTTTTTTTTTTTTTTTTTTTTTTTTTTTTTTTTTTTTTTTTTTTTTTTTTTTTTTTTTTTTTTTTTTTTTTTTTTTTTTTTTTTTTTTTTTTTTTTTTTTTTTTTTTTTTTTTTTTTTTTTTTTTTTTTTTTTTTTTTTTTTTTTTTTTTTTTTTTTTTTTTTTTTTTTTTTTTTTTTTTTTTTTTTTTTTTTTTTTTTTTTTTTTTTTTTTTTTTTTTTTTTTTTTTTTTTTTTTTTTTTTTTTTTTTTTTTTTTTTTTTTTTTTTTTTTTTTTTTTTTTTTTTTTTTTTTTTTTTTTTTTTTTTTTTTTTTTTTTTTTTTTTTTTTTTTTTTTTTTTTTTTTTTTTTTTTTTTTTTTTTTTTTTTTTTTTTTTTTTTTTTTTTTTTTTTTTTTTTTTTTTTTTTTTTTTTTTTTTTTTTTTTTTTTTTTTTTTTTTTTTTTTTTTTTTTTTTTTTTTTTTTTTTTTTTTTTTTTTTTTTTTTTTTTTTTTTTTTTTTTTTTTTTTTTTTTTTTTTTTTTTTTTTTTTTTTTTTTTTTTTTTTTTTTTTTTTTTTTTTTTTTTTTTTTTTTTTTTTTTTTTTTTTTTTTTTTTTTTTTTTTTTTTTTTTTTTTTTTTTTTTTTTTTTTTTTTTTTTTTTTTTTTTTTTTTTTTTTTTTTTTTTTTTTTTTTTTTTTTTTTTTTTTTTTTTTTTTTTTTTTTTTTTTTTTTTTTTTTTTTTTTTTTTTTTTTTTTTTTTTTTTTTTTTTTTTTTTTTTTTTTTTTTTTTTTTTTTTTTTTTTTTTTTTTTTTTTTTTTTTTTTTTTTTTTTTTTTTTTTTTTTTTGATTTGTATGAACTTTGTTGAGTAAGACTGACATTTAGTAATAAGTACAGGGAAAAATTTATGATATTACGATGTGCAACATTTATTACTATTTTCAGCTATGTTTGCAATGAATTTGGACAACGCAAGATATTGTGTTATATGTTTTGTGAAATATTTGAACGAACATTTTTGTATATTGGTTTTGTTTGATAATAATGATTAAGTAATAAGTTACATTGTGGCTGAATTTCATCGCGATGGCAAATTGACATTTGTAGCGATGATATTTGTAGCAGCTATGTTTGCAATGACATATTTGCGGTGACAACAGCCCAATGATATTTGTGGTTACAATGTTTGTGTGACAATATTTGCACGACAACATTTGTTGTAGTGGTAATTGCAGCTACTTTGTTTGAGTAAGGACATGGACATTTATAGTGACAATACATAGAGTAATGACAGTTGTGGCCATAATATTTTCATCGCGATAGTAAGCAATAAATGTTGACAATCATTTGTAGCGATGACATTTGTTGCAGCTATGTTTGCAATGACAATATTTGCGGTGACAACTGCCGCAATGATATTTGTGGTTACAATGTTTGTGTGACATATTTGCAACGACAACATTTTTGTAGTGTATTGCAGCTACTTTGTTTGAGTAAGACATGGACATTTATAGTGACAATACATAGAGTATTACAATTGTGGCCTTAATATTTTCATCGGATAGTAGCAACATTGTTGACAACATTTGTAGCGATGAATTTGTTGCAGCTATGTTTGCAATGACAATATTGCGGTGACAAGCCGCAATATATTTGTGGTTACAAGTTGTGTGACAATATTTGCAACGACAACATTTGTTGTAGTGGTAATTGCAGCTACTTTGTTTGAGTAAGACATGACATTTATAGTGACAATAATAGAGTGATTACAATTGTGGCATAATATTTTCATCGCGATGTAGCAACAATGTTGACAACATTTGTAGCGATGAATTTGTTGCAGCTATGTTTGCAATGACAATATTTGCGGTGACAACTGCCCAATATATTTGTGGTTACAAGTTGTAGTGACAATATTTGCATCGACAACATTTTTGTAGTGGTAATGCAGCTACTTTGTTTGAGTAAGACATGAACATTTATAGTGACAATACATAGAGTGATTACATTGTGGCCAGATATTTTCATCGCGATGTAGCAACATTGTTGACAACATTTGTAGCGATGAATTTGTGCAGCTATGTTTGCAATGACAATATTTGCGGTGACAACTGCCAATGATATTTGTGGTACAATGTTTGTGGACAATATTTGCACGACAACATTTTTGTAGTGGTAATCGCAGCTACTTTGTTTGAGTAAGACATGGAACATTTATAGTGACAATACATAGAGTATACAATTGTGGCCTGATATTTTCATCGCGATGTAGCAACATGTTGACAACATTTGTAGCGATGAATTTGTGCAGCTATGTTTGCAATGACAATATTTGCGGTGACAACGCCGCAATGATATTTGGGTTACAATGTTTGTGGACAATATTTGCACGACAACATTTTTGTAGTGGTAATTGCAGCTACTTTGTTTGAGTAAGGACATGGACATTTATAGTGACAATACATAGAGTATACATTGTGGCCTATATTTTCATCGCGATAGTAGCAAAATGTTGACAACATTTGTAGCGATGAATTTGTTGCAGCTATGTTTGCAATGACAATATTTGCGGTGACAACGCCGCAATGATATTTGTGGTTACAATGTTTGTGTGACAATATTTGCATCGACAACATTTTTGTAGTGGTAATTGCAGCTACTTTGTTTGAGTAAGACATGGACATTTATAGTGACAATAATAGAGTGATTACAATTGTGGCCTGATATTTCATCGCGATGGTAGCAACATTGTTGACAACATTTGTAGCGATGAATTTGTAGCAGCTATGTTTCAATGACAATATTTGCGTGACAACGCCAATGATATTTGTGGTTACAATGTTTGTGTGACAATATTTGCATCGACAACATTTCTTGTAGTGGTAATCGCAGCTACTTTGTTTGAGTAAGACATGAACATTTATAGTGACAATACATAGAGTGATTACATTGTGGCCTTATATTTTCATCGCGATGTACAACATTGTTGACAACATTTGTAGCGATGATATTTGTAGCAGCTATGTTTGCAATGACATTATTTGCGGTGACAACAGCCGCAATGATATTTGTGGTTACAATGTTTGTGTGACAATATTTGCAACGACAACATTTGTTGTAGTGGAATTGCAGCTACTTGTTTGAGTAAGACATGGACATTTATAGTGACAATATATAGAGTAATGACATTGTGGCCATAATATTTCATCGCGACAGTAGCAATAATGTTGACATCATTTGTACGATACATTTGTTGCAGCTATGTTTGCAATGACAATATTTGCGATGACAACGCCGCAATGATATTTGTGGTTACAAAGTTTGTAGTGACAAATTTGCATCGACAACATTTCTTGTAGTGGTAATCGCACTACTTTTTGAGTAATGACATGAACATTATAGTGACAATACATAGAGTGATTACATTGTGGCCAAAATATTTTCATCGCGATGTACAACAATGTTTACAACATTTGTAGCGTGACATTTGTGCAGCCATGTTTGCAATGACAATATTTCGGTGACAACTGCCACAATGATATTTGTGGTTACAATGTTTGTAGTGACAATATTGCATCGACAACATTTCTTGTAGTGGTAATCGCAGCTACTTTGTTTGAGTAACGACATGAACATTATAGTGACAATACATAGAGTGATTACAATTGTGGCCTGATATTTCAACCCGATGTAGCAACATGTTGACAACTTTTTAGCGATGAATTTGTGCAGCTATGTTTGCAATGACAATATTTGCGGTGACAACGCCGCAATGATATTTGTGGTTACAATGTTTGTGTGACAATATTTGAAACGACAACATTTTATAGTGGTAATTGCAGCTACTTTGTTTGAGTAAGACATGACATTTATAGTGACAATAATAGAGTATACATTGTGGCCTATATTTTCATCGCGAGTAGCAAAATGTTGACACATTTGTAGCGATGACATTTGTGCAGCTATGTTTGCAATGACAATATTTGCGGTGACAACAGCCGCAATGATATTTGTGGTTACAAAGTTTGTAGTGACAATATTTGCACGACAACATTTTTGTAGTGGTAATCGCAGCTACTTTGTTTGAGTAAGACATGACATTTATAGTGACAATAATAGAGTATTACAATTGTGGCCTTATATTTTCATCGCGATGGTACAACATGTTGACACATTTGTAGCGATGATATTTGTAGCAGCTATGTTTGCAATGACATTATTTGCGGTGACAACAGCCGCAATGATATTGTGGTTACAATGTTTGTGTGACAATATTTGCAACGACAACATTTTTGTAGTGGTAATTGCAGCTACTTTGTTTGAGTAAGACATGACATTTATAGTGACAATAATAGAGTAATACATTGTGGCCTAATATTTTCATCGCGACAGTACAAATGTTGACAACATTTGTAGCGATGACATTTGTTGCAGCTATGTTTGCAATGACAATATTTGCGTGACAACGCCGCAATGAATTGTGGTTACAAGTTTGTGTGACAATATTTGACGACAACATTTTTGTAGTGTAATTGCACTACTTTTTTGAGTAAGACATGACATTTATAGTGACAATAATAGAGTATACAATTGTGGCCAAATATTTTCTCGCGATAGTAGCAACAATGTTACACATTTGTAGCGATGACATTTGTGCGCATGTTTGCAAGACAATATTTGCGTGACAACTGCCCAATGATATTGTGGTTACAATGTTTGTAGTGACAATATTGCATCGACAACATTTCTTGTAGTGGTAATCGCAGCTACTTTGTTTGAGTAACGACATGAACATTTATAGTGACAATACATAGAGTGATTACAATTGTGGCCTTGATATTTTCATCGCGATGGTAGCAACATTGTTGACAACATTTGTAGCGATGATATTTGTAGCAGCTATGTTTGCAATGACAATATTTGCGGTGACAACAGCCGCAATGATATTTGTGGTTACAATGTTTGTGGTGACAATATTTGCAACGACAACATTTGTTGTAGTGGTAATTGCAGCTACTTTGTTTGAGTAAGGACATGGACATTTATAGTGACAATATATAGAGTAATGACAGTTGTGGCCATAATATTTTCATCGCGATAGTAGCAATAATGTTGACATCATTTGTAGCGATGACATTTGTTGCAGCTATGTTTGCAATGACAATATTTGCGGTGACAACTGCCGCAATGATATTTGAGGTTACAAAGTTTGTAGTGACAATATTTGCATCGACAACATTTCTTGTAGTGGTAATCGCAGCTACTTTATTTGAGTAACGACATGAACATTTATAGTGACAATACATAGAGTGATTACAATTGTGGCCTTGATATTTTCATCGCGATGGTAGCAACATTGTTGACAACATTTGTAGCGATGATATTTGTAGCAGCTATGTTTGCAATGACAATATTTGCGGTGACAACAGCCGCAATGATATTTGTGGTTACAATGTTTGTGGTGACAATATTTGCAACGACAACATTTGTTGTAGTGGTAATTGCAGCTACTTTGTTTGAGTAAGGACATGGACATTTATAGTGACAATACATAGAGTAATGACAGTTGTGGCCATAATATTTTCATCGCGATAGTAGCAATAATGTTGACATCATTTGTAGCGATGACATTTGTTGCAGCTATGTTTGCAATGACAATATTTACGGTGACAACTTCCGCAATGATATTTGTGGTTACAAAGTTTGTAGTGACAATATTTGCATCGACAACATTTCTTGTAGTGGTAATTGCAGCTACTTTGTTTGAGTAACGACATGAACATTTATAGTGACAATACATAGAGTGATTACAATTGTGGCCTTGATATTTTCATCGCGATGGTAGCAACATTGTTGACAACATTTGTAGCGATGATATTTGTAGCAGCTATGTTTGCAATGACAATATTTGCGGTGACAACGCCGCAATGATATTTGTGGTTACAAGTTTGTGTGACAATATTTGCAACGACAACATTTGTTGTAGTGGTAATTGCAGCTACTTTGTTTGAGTAAGGACATGGACATTTATAGTGACAATATATAGAGTAATGACAGTTGTGGCCATAATATTTTCATCGCGATAGTAGCAATAATGTTGACATCATTTGTAGCGATGACATTTGTTGCAGCTATGTTTGCAATGACAATATTTGCGGTGACAACTGCCGCAATGATATTTGTGGTTACAATGTTTGTAGTGACAATATTTGCATCGACAACATTTCTTGTAGTGGTAATCGCAGCTACTTTGTTTGAGTAACGACATGAACATTTATAGTGACAATACATAGAGTGATTACAATTGTGGCCTTGATATTTTCAACCCGATGGTAGCAACATTGTTGACAACGTTTTTAGCGATGATATTTGTAGCAGCTATGTTTGCAATGACAATATTTGCGGTGACAACAGCCGCAATGATATTTGTGGTTACAATGTTTGTGGTGACAATATTTGAAACGACAACATTTGTTATAGTGGTTATTGCAGCTACTTTGTTTGAGTAAGGACATGGACATTTATAGTGACAATATATAGAGTAGTGACAGTTGTGGCGATAATATTTTCATCGCGATAGTAGCAATAATGTTGACATCATTTGTAGCGATGACATTTGTTGCAGCTATGTTTGCAATGACAATATTTGCGGTGACAACTCCGATTACAATTGTGGCCTAAATTTTCATCGCGATGTAGCAACATTGTTGACACTTTGTAGCATGAATTTGTTGCAGCTATGTTTGCAATGACAATATTGCGGTGACAACTGCCCATGATATTTGTGGTTACATGTTTGTGTACAATATTTGCTCGCACATTTTTGTAGTGGTAATGCAGCTACTTTGTTTGAGTAAGACATGACATTTGTGACAATAATAGAGTATTACATTGTGGCCATATATTTTCATCGCGATAGTAGCAAAAATGTTGACAACATTTGTAGCGATGACATTTGTGCAGCTATGTTTGCAATGACAATATTTGCGGTGACAACTGCCGCAATGATATTTGGGTTACAAGTTTGTAGTGACAATATTTGCATCGACAACATTTCTTGTAGTGGTAATCGCAGCTACTTTGTTTGAGTAACGACATGAACATTTATAGTGACAATACATAGAGTGATTACAATTGTGGCCTTGATATTTTCATCGCGTGGTAGCAACATTTGACAACATTTGTAGCGATGATATTGTAGCAGCTATGTTTGCAATGACAATATTTGCGGTGAAACGCCGCAATGATATTTGTGGTTACAATTTGTGGTGACAATATTTGCAACGACAACATTTGTTGTAGTGGTAATTGCAGCCACTTTGTTTGAGTAAGGACATGGACATTTATAGTGACAATACATAGAGTAATGACAGTTGTGGCCATAATATTTTCATCGCGATAGTAGCAATAATGTTGACATCATTTGTAGCGATGACATTTGTTGCAGCTATGTTTGCAATGACAATATTTACGGTGACAACTTCCGCAATGATATTTGTGGTTACAATGTTTGTAGTGACAATATTTGCATCGACAACATTTCTTGTAGGGGTAATTGCACTACTTTGTTTGAGTAAGGACATGGACAATTTATAGTGGTAATACATAGAGTAATGACAGTTGTGGCCATGATACTTTCATCGCGATAGTAGCAATAATGTTGCCAACATTCGTAGCGATGACATTTGTTACAGCTATGTTTGCAATAACAATATTTGCGGTGATAACTGCCGCAATGATATTTGTGGTTACAAAGTTTGTAGTGACAATATTTGCATCGACAACAATTTCTTGTAGTGGTAATCGCAGCTACTTTGTTTGAGTAATGACATGAACATTTATAGTGACAATACATAGAGTGATTACAATTGTGGCCTTGGTATTTTCATCGCGATGGTAGCAACATGTTGACAACATTTGTAGCGATGACATTTGTAGCAGCTATGTTTGCAATGACAATATTTGCGGTGAAACAGCCGCAATGATATTTGTGGTTACAATTTTGTAGTGACAATATTTGCATCGACAACATTTCTTGTAGTGGTAATCTCAGCTACTTTGTTTGAGTAATGACATGAACATTTATAGTGACAATACATAGAGTGATTACAATTGTGGCCTTAATATTTTCATCGCGATAGTAGCAACAATGTTAACAACATTTGTAGCGATGACATTTGTTGCAGCTATGTTTGCAATGACAATATTTGCGTGACAACTCCGCAATGATATTTGTGGTTACAATGTTTGTAGTGACAATATTTGCATCGACAACATTTCTTGTAGTGGTAATTGCAGCTACTTTGTTTGAGTAAGACATGAACATTTATAGTGTCAATACATAGAGTGATACATTGTGGCCATGATATTTTCATCGCGATGGTAGCAACATTGTTGACAACATTTGTAGCGATGACATTTGTATGCAGCTATGTTTGCAATGACAATATTTGCGGTGACAACAGCCGCAATGATATTTGTGGTTACAATGTTTGTGGTGACAATATTTGCAACGACAACATTTGTTGTAGTGGTAATTGCAGCTACTTTGTTTGAGTAAGGACATGGACATTTATAGTGACAATACATAGAGTAATGACAGTTGTGGCCATAATATTTTCATCGCGATAGTAGCAATAATGTTGACAATCATTTGTAGCGATGACATTTGTTGCAGCTATGTTTGCAATGACAATATTTGCGGTGACAACTGCCGCAATGATATTTGTGGTTACAATGTTTGTAGTGACAATATTTGCATCGACAACATTTCTTGTAGTGGTAATCGCAACTACTTTGTTTGAGTAATGACATGAACATTTATAGTGACAATACATAGAGTGATTACAATTGTGGCCAAAATATTTTCATCGCGATAGTAGCAACAATGTTAACAACATTTGTAGCGATGACATTTGCTGCAGCCATGTTTGCAATGACAATATTTGCGGTGACAACTGCCACAATGATATTTGTGGTTACAATGTTTGTAGTGACAATATTTGCATCGACAACATTTCTTGTAGTGGTAATCGCAGCTACTTTGTTTGAGTAACGACATGAACATTTATAGTGACAATACATAGAGTGATTACAATTGTGGCCTTGATATTTTCATCGCGATGGTAGCAACATTGTTGACAACATTTGTAGCGATGATATTTGTAGCAGCTATGTTTGCAATGACAATATTTGCGGTGACAACAGCCGCAATGATATTTGTGGTTACAATGTTTGTGGTGACAATATTTGCAACGACAACATTTGTTGTAGTGGTAATTGCAGCTACTTTGTTTGAGTAAGGACATGGACATTTATAGTGACATGACAATTATAGTGATAATACATAGAGTGATGACAGTTGTGGCCATGATACTTTCAATGCGATAGTAGCAATAATGTTGACAACATTTGTAGCGATGACATTTGTCACAGCTATGTTTGCAATGACAATATTTGCGGTGACAATTGCCGCAATGATATTTGTGGTTACAAAGTTTGTAGTGAAAATATTTGCAACGACAACATTTCTTGTAGTGGTATTCGCAGATACTTTGTTTGAGTAATCACATGGAAATTTATAGTGACAATACATAGAGTGATTACATTTTTGGCCATAATATTTTCATCGCGATTGTAGCAACAATGTTAACAACATTTGTACCGATGACATTTGTTGCAGCTATGTTTTCAATGACAATATTCGCGATGACAACTACCGCAATCATATTTGTGGTTACAATGTTCGTAGTGACAATATTTGCAACGACAACATTTGTTGTAGTGGTAATTGCAGCTACTTTGTTTGAGTAACGACATGAACATTTATAGTGACAATACTTAGAGTGATTACAATTGTGCCCTTGATATTTTCATCGCGATGGTAGCAACATTGTTGACAACATTTGTAGCGATGATATTTGTAGCCGCTATGTTTGCAATGACAATATTTGCGGTGACAACAGCCGCTATGATATTAGTGGTGACAATATTTGCAACGACAACGTTTCTTGTAGTGGTATTCGCAGATACTTTGTTTGAGTAATGACATGCACATTTATAGTGACAATACAAAGAGTGATTACAATTATGGCCATAATATTTTCATCGCGATAGTAGCAACAATGTTAAGAACATTTGTAGCGATGACATTTGTTGCAGCTCTGTTTTCAATGACAATATTTGCGATGACAACTGCCGCAATGATATTTGTGGTTACAATGTTCGTAGTGACAATATTTGCAACGACAACATTTGTTGTAGTGGTAATTGCAGCTACTTTGTTTTAGTAAGGACATGGACATTTATAGTGACAATAGATAGAGTAATGACAGTTGTGGCCCTAATATTTTCATCGCGATGGTAGCAACATTGTTGACAACATTTGTGGCGATGATATTTGCAGCAGCTATGTTTGCAGCGACAATATTTGCGGTGACAACTGCCGCAATAATATATGTGGTTACAATGTTTGTGGTGACAATATTTGCAACAACAACATTTGTTGTAGTGGTAATTGCAGCTACTTTGTTTGAGTAAGGACATGGACATTTATAGTGACAATACATAGAGTAATGACAATTGTGGCCATGATATTTTCATCGCGATAGTAGCAATAATGTTGACAACATTAGTAGCGATGACATTTGTTGCAACTATGTTTGCAATGACAATATTTGCGGTGACAACAGCCGCAATGATATTTGTGGTTACAATGTTTGTGGTGACAATATTTGGAACGACAACATTTGTTGTAGTGGTAATTGCAGCTACTTTGTTTGAGTAACGACATGAACATTTATAGTGACAATACATAGAGTGATTACAATTGTGGACTTGATATTTTCATCGCGATGGTAGCAACATTGTTGACAACATTTGTAGCGATGATATTTGTAGCCGCTATGTTTGCAATGATAATATTTGCGGTGACAACTGCCGCAATGATATTTGTGGTTACAATGTTTCTGGTGACAATATTTGCAACGACAACATTTGTTGTAGTGGTATTCGCAGATACTTTGTTTGAGTAATGACATGGACATTTATAGTGACAATACAAAGAGTGATTACAATTATGGCCATAATATTTTCATCGCGGTAGTAGCAACAATGTTAACAACATTTGTAGCGATGACATTTGTTGCAGCTATTTTTTCAATGACAACTACCGCAATGATATTTGTGGTTACAATGTTCGTAGTGACAATATTTGCAACGACAACATTTGTTGTAGTGGTAATTGCAGCTACTTTGTTTGAGTAACGACGTGAACATTTTTAGTGACAATACTTACAGTGATTACAATTGTAGCCATAATATTTTCATCGCGATAGTAGCAACAATGTTTACAACATTTGTAGCGAAGACATTTGTTACAGCTATGTTTGCAATGACAATATTTGCGATGACAACTACCGCAAAGATAATTGTGGTTACAACGTTCGTAGTGACAATATTTGCAACGACAACATTTGTTGTAGTTGTAATTGCAGCTACTTTGTTTGAGTAACGACATGAACATTTATAGTGACAATACATAGAGTGATTACAATTGTGGCCTTGATATTTTCATCGCGATGGTAGCAACATTGTTGACAACATTTGTAGCGATGATATTTGTTGCAGCTACGTTTGCAATGAAAATATTTGCGGTGACAACAGCCGCAATGATATTTGTGGTTACAATATTTGTGGTGACAATATTTGCAATGACAACATTTGTTGTATTGGTAATTGCAGCTACTTTGTTTGAGTAAGGACATGGACAATTATAGTGATAATACATAGAGTAATGACAGTTGTGGCCATGATACTTTCATCGCGATAGTAGCAATAATGTTGACAACATTTGTAGCGATGACATTTGTCACAGCTATGTTTGCAATGACAATATTTGTGGTGACAACTGCCGCAATGATATTTGTGGTTACAAAGTTTGTAGTGACAATATTTGCAACGACAACTTTTCTTGTAGTGGTATTCGCAGATACTTTGTTTGAGTAATCACATGGAAATTTATAGTGAC
Source organism: Laguncularia racemosa (assembly GCA_037954665.1). NCBI lineage: Eukaryota > Viridiplantae > Streptophyta > Magnoliopsida > Myrtales > Combretaceae > Laguncularia > Laguncularia racemosa. The sequence continues at coordinate 166,887 of JBBMOL010000328.1, forward strand.
AATACATAGAGAGATTACATTTATGGCCATAATATTTTCATCGCGGTAGTAGCAACAATGTTAACAACATTTGTAGCGATGACATTTGTTGCAGCTATTTTTTCAATGACAACTACCGCAATGATATTTGTGGTTACAATGTTCGTAGTGACAATATTTGCAACGACAACATTTGTTGTAGTGGTAATTGCAGCTACTTTGTTTGAGTAACGACGTGAACATTTTTAGTGACAATACTTATAGTGATTACAATTGTAGCCATAATATTTTCATCGCGATAGTAGCAACAATGTTTACAACATTTGTAGCGAAGACATTTGTTACAGCTATGTTTGCAATGACAATATTTGCGATGACAACTACCGCAAAGATAATTGTGGTTACAACGTTCGTAGTGACAATATTTGCAACGACAACATTTGTTGTAGTTATAATTGCAGCTACTTTGTTTGAGTAACGACATGAACATTTATAGTGACAATACATAGAGTGATTACAATTGTGGCCTTGATATTTTCATCGCGATGGTAGCAACATTGTTGACAACATTTGTAGCGATGATATTTGTTGCAGCTACGTGTGCAATGAAAATATTTGCGGTGACAACAGCCGCAATGATATTTGTGGTTACAATATTTGTGGTGACATTATTTGCAATGACAACATTTGTTGTATTGGTAATTGCAGCTACTTTGTTTGAGTAAGGACATGGACAATTATAGTGATAATACATAGAGTAATGACAGTTGTGGCCATGATACTTTCATCGCGATAGTAGCAATAATGTTGACAACATTTGTAGCGATGACATTTGTCACAGCTATGTTCGCAATGACAATATTTGCGGTGACAACTGCCGCAATGATATTTGTGGTTACAAAGTTTGTAGTGACAATATTTGCAACGACAACTTTTCTTGTAGTGTATTCGCAGATACTTTGTTTGAGTAATCACATGGAAATTTATAGTGACAATACATAGAGAGATGACAGTTGTGGCCGTGATATTTTCATCGCGATAGTAGCAATAATGTTGACAACATTTGTAACGATGACATTTGTTACAGCTATGTTTGCAATGACAATATTTGCGGTGACAACTGCCGCAATGATATTTGTGGTTACAAAGTTTATAGTGACAATGTTTGCATCGACAACATTCCTTATAGTGGTAATCGTAGCTACTTTGTTTGAGTAATGACATGGACATTTATAGTGACAATACATAGAGTGATTACAATTGTGGCGATAATATTTTCATCGGGATAGTAGCAATAATGTTAACAACATTTGTAGCGATGACATTTGTTGCAGGTATGTTTGCGATGACAATTTTTGTGATGGCAGCTACCGCAATGATATTTGTGGTTACAATGTTCGTAGTGACAATATTTGCAACGACAACATTTTTTGTAGTGGTAATTGCAGCTACTTTGTTTGAGTAAGGACATGGACATTTATAGTGACAATACATAGAGTAATGACAATTGTGGCTCTGATATTTTCATCGCGATAGTAGCAATAATGTTGACAACATTTGTAGCGATGACATTTGTTGCAGCTATGTTTGCAATGACAATATTTGCGGTGACAACTGCCGCTATGATATTTGTGGTTACAAAGTTTGTAGTGACAATATTTGCATCGACAACATTTCTTATAGTGGTAATCGTAGCTACTTTGTTTGAGTAATGACATGGACATTTATAGTGACAATACATAGAGTGATTACAATTGTGGCCATAATATTTTCATCGCGATAGTGGCAACAATGTTAACAATATTTGTAGCGATGACATTTGTTGCAGCTATGTTTGCAATGACAATATTTGCGATGACAACTACCGCAATGATATTTGTGGTTGCAATGTTCGTAGTGATAATATTTACAACGACAACATTTGTTGTAGTGGTAATTGCAGCTACTTTGTTTGAGTAATGACATGAACATTTATAGTACAATACATAGAGTGATTACAATTGTGGCCATAAGTTTTCATCGCGATAGTAGCAACAATGTTAACAACATTTGTAGCGATGATATTTGTAGCTGTTATGTCTGGAATGACAATATTTGCGGTGACAACAGCCGCAATGATATTTGTGGTTACAATGTTTGTGGTGACAATATTCGCAACGACAACATTTGTTGTAGTGGTAATTGCAGCTACTTTGTTTGAGTAATGACATGAACATTTATAGTAACAATACATAGAGTGATTACAATTGTGGCCATAATGTTTTCATCGTGATAGTAGCAACAATGTTAACAACATTTGTAGCGATGATATTTGTAGCTGTTATGTTTGGAATGACAATATTTGCGGTGACAACAGCCGCAATAATATTTGTGGTTACAATGTTTGTTGTGACAATATTCGCAACGACAACATTTGTTGTAGTGGTAATTGCAGCTACTTTGTTTGTGTAAGGACATAGACATTTATAGTGACAATATATAGAGTAATGACAATTGTCACCATGATATTTTCATCGCGATAGTAGCAATAATGTTGACAACATTTGTAGCGATGACATTTGTTACAGCTATGTTTGCAATGACAATATTTGCGGTGACAACTGCCGCAATGATATTTGTGGTTACAAAGTTTATAGTGACAATGTTTGCATCGACAACATTTCTTGTAGTGGTATTCGCAGATACTTTGTTTGAGTAATGACATGGACATTTATAGTGACAATACATAGAGTGATTACAATTGTGGCCATAATATTTTCATCGGGATAGTAGCAATAATGTTAACAACTTTTGTAGCGATGACATTTGTTGCAGGTATGTTTGCAATGACAATTTTTGTGATGGCAGCTACCGCAATGATATTTGTGGTTACAATGTTCGTAGTGACAATATTTGCAACGACAACATTTGTTGTAGTGGTAATTGCAGCTACTTTGTTTGAGTAACGACACGAACATTTATAGTGACATTACATAGAGTGATTACAATTGTGGCCTTGATATTTTCATCGCGATGGTAGAAACATTGTTGACAACATTTGTAGCGATGATATTTGTAGCAGCTATGTTTGCAATGACAATATTTGCGGTGGCAACTGCCGCAACGATATTTGTGGTTACAATTTGTGGTGAGAATATTTGCAAGGACAACATTTCTTGTAGTGGTATTCGCAGAAACTTTGTTTGAGTAATGACATGGGCTTTTATAGTGACAATACAAAGAGTGATTACAATTATTGCGATAATATTTTCATCGCGATAGTAGCAACAACGTTAACAACATTTGTAGCGATGACATTTGTTAAAGCTATGTTTTCAATGACAATATTTGCGATGACAACTACCGCAATGATATTTGCGGTTACAATGTTCGTAGTGACAATATTTGCAACGACAACATTTGTTGTAGTGGTAATTGCAGCTACTTTGTTTGAGTAACGACATGAACATTTATAGTGACAATACACAGAGTGATTACAATTGTAGCCTTGATATTTTCATCGCGATGGTAGTAACATTGTTGACAACATTTGTAGCGATGATATTTGTAGAAGCTACATTTGCAATTAAAATATTTGTGGTGACAACAGCCGCAATGATATTTGTGGTTACAATATTTGTGGTGACAATATTTGCAACGACAACATTTGTTGTAGTGGTAGTTGCAGCTACTTTGTTGGAGTAAGGACATGGACATTTATAGTGACAATACATAGAGTAATGACAGTTGTGGCCCGAATATTTTCATCGCGATGGTAGCAACATTGTTGACAACATTTTAGCGATGATATTTGTAGCAGCAATGTTTGCACTTACAATATTTGCGAAGGCAACTGCCGCATTGATATTAGTGGTTACAATGTTTGTGGTGACAATATTTGCAACGACAACATTTGTTGTAGTGGTAATTGCAGCTACTTTGTTAGAGTAAGGACATGGACATTTATAGTGACAATACATAGAGTAATGACAATTGTGGCTATGATATTTTCATCGCGATAGTAGCAATCATGTTGACAACATTTGTAGCGATGACAATTGTTGAGCTATGTTTGCAATGACAATATTTGCGGTGACAACAGCCGCAATGATATTAGTGGTTACAATGTTTGTGGTGACATTAATTGCAACGACAACATTTCTTGTAGCGGTATTCGCAGATACTTTGTTTGAGTAATGACATGCACATTTATAGTGACAATACAAAGAGTGATTACAATTATGGCCATAATATTTTCATCGCGATAGTAGCAACAATGTTAAGAACATCTGTAGCGATGACATTTGTTGCAGCTATGTTTTCAATGACAATATTTGCGATGACAACTGCCGCAAAGATATTTGTGGTTACAATGTTCGTACTGACAATATTTGCAACGACAACATTTGTTGTAGTGGTAATTGCAGCTACTTTGTTTGAGTAACGACATGAACATTTATAGTGACAATACATAGAGTGATTACAATTGTGGCCTTGATATTTTCATCGCGATGGTAGCAACATTGTTGACAACATTTGTAGCGATGATATTTGTAGCAGCTATGTTTGCAATGACAATATTCACGGTGACAACAGCCGCAATGATATTAGTGGTTACAATGTTTGTGGTGACATTATTTGCAACGACAACATTTCTTGTAGTGGTATTCGCAGATACTTTGTTTGAGTAATGACATGCACATTTATAGTAACAATACAAAGAGTGATTACAATTATGGCCATAATATTTTCATCGCGATAGTAGCAACAATGTTAAGAACATTTGTAGCGATGACATTTGTTGCAGCTATGTTTTCAATGACAATATTTGCGATGACAACTGCCGCAATGATATTTGTGGTTACAATGTTCGCAGTGACAATATTTGCAACGACAACATTTGTTGTAGTGGTAATTGCAGCTACTTTGTTTGAGTAATGACATGAACATTTATAGTGACAATACATAGAGTGATTACAATTGTGGCCATAATATTTTTATCGCGATAGTAGCAACAATGATAACAACATTTGTAGCGATGACATTTGTTGCAGCTATGTTTGCAATGACAATATTTGCGATGACAACTACCGCAAAGATATTTGTGGTTACAATGTTCGTCGTGACAATATTTGCAACGACAACATTTGTTGTAGTGGTAATTGCAACTACTTTGTTTGAGTAATGACATGAACATTTATAGTGACAATACATAGAGTGATTACAATTGTGGCAATAATATTTTCATCGCGATAGTGGCAACAATGTTAACAATATTTGTAGCGATGACATTTGTTGCAGCTATGTTTGCAATGACAATATTTGCGATGACAACTGCCGCAATGATATTTGTGGTTACAATGTTTGTGGTGACAATATTTGCAATGACAACATTTGTTGTAGTTGTAATTGCAGCTACTTTGTTTTACTAAGGACGTGGACATTTATAGTGACAATACATAGAGTAATGACAATTGTGGCCATGATATTTTCATCTCGATAGTAGCAATAATGTTGACAACATTTGTAGCGATGACATTTGTTGCAGCTATGTTAGCAATGACAATATTTGCGGTAACAACTGCCGCAATGATATTTGTGGTTACAATGTTTGTAGTGACAATATTTGCACCGACAAAATTTGTTGTAGTGGTAATTGTAGCTACTTTGTTTGAGTAACGACATGGACATTTGTAGTGACAATACATAGAGTGATTATAATTGTGGCCATGATATTTTCATCGCGATGGTGGCAACAATGTTGACAACATTTTTCGCGATGATATTTGTAGCAGCTATGTTTGCAATGACAATATTTTCGGTGAAAACTGCCGCAATGATATTTTTGGTTACAATGTTTGTGGTGACAATATTTGCAACGAGAATATTAGTTATAGTGGTAATTGCAGCTACTTTGTTTGAGTAACGACATGAACATTTGTAGTGGCAATACAAAGAGTGATTACAATTGTGGCCATGATATTTTCGTCGCGATGGTAGCGACAATGTTGGCAACATTTGTTGCGTTGATATTTGTAGAAGCTTTGTTTGCAATGACAAGATTTGAAGAGACAATTGCTGCAATGATATTTGTTGTTACAATGTTTGTGGTGACAATATTTGCAACGAGAATATTTGTTGTAGTGGTAATTGCAGCTATTTTTCTTGAGTAATGACATTGACATTTGTAGTGACAATACATAGAGTGATTACAATTGTGGCCATGATATTTTCATCGCGATGGTAGCAACATTGTTGACAACATTTGTAGCGATGATATTTGTAGCAGCTATGTTTGCAATGACAATATTTACGGTGACAACTGCCGTAATGATATTTGTGGTTACAATGTTCAATTTGTGCAGCTATGTTTGCAATAACAATATTTGCGTGAAACTGCCGCAATGATATTTTGGTTCAAGTTTGTGGTGACAATATTGCACGAGAAATTTTTGTGTGTATTGCAGCTACTTTGTTTGAGTAAGAAGAACATTATAGGACAATACATAGAGTAATTACAATTGTGGCCTTATATTTTCATCGCATGTAGCAACATGTTGACAACATTTGAGCGATGAATTTGTAGCAGCTACGTTTGCAATGACAATATTTCGGGACAACGCCGAAGATATTTGTGGTTACAAGTTTGTGAGACAATATTTGCAACACAACATTTTTGTAGTGGTAATTGCAGTACTTTGTTGTAAGGACATGACATTTATAGTGACAATACATAAGTAATACAATTGTCCCATATATTTTCATCGGATAGTAGCAAAATGTTGACAACATTTGTAGCGATGACATTTGTTGCAGCTATGTTTGCAATGACAATTTGCGTGACAACTCCGAATGATATTTGTGGTTACAAGTTTGTGTGACAATATTTGCATCGACAACATTTTTGTAGTGGTAATGCAGCTACTTTGTTTAAGTAATGACATGGAATTTATATGACAATACATAGAGTGTTACAATTGTGGCCTTATATTTTCATCCGATGGTAGCAACATGTTGACAACTTTGTAGCGATGATATTTGTAGAAGCTATGTTAGGACAATATTGCGGTGACAACTGCCGCAATGATATTGTGTTACAATGTTGTGTGAAAATATTTGCAACGACAAATTTGTAGTGGTAATTGTAGTACTTTGTTTGAGTAAGACATGGACATTTATAGTGACAATACATAGAGTGTTACAATTTGGCCATATATTTCATCGCGATGGTAGCACATGTTACTTCATTTGTGCGATGATATTTGTGCAGTTGTTTCAATGACATATTGCGAGACAATTCGCAATGATATTTGTTGTTACAATGTTTTGGTGACATATTTGCAACGACAAATTTGTTGTAGTGAAATTGCTGCTACTTTGTTTGAGTAATGACATGGACATTTATAGTGACAATAATAGAGTGATTACAATTGTGGCCATATTTTCATCGCGATAGTAGCAACAAGTTAACACATTTGTTGCGTGATTTGTGCGCTTGTTGCAATGACAATATTTGCGGTGACTGCGCCGCAATGATATTTGTTGGTGACAATATTTGCACCGACAAAATTTGTTGTAGTGGAAATTGAGCTACTTTGTTAAGTAAGACATGGACATTTAGTGACAATACATAGAGTAATAATTGTGCCATGATATTTCATCACGATGGTGGCGAAATGTTGACACATTTGTCGGATGAATTTGGCAACTATGTTGCAATGACAATATTTGCGGTGAAAACTGCGCAATGATATTTGTGGTACAATGTTTGTGGTGACAATATTTGCAACGACAACATTTGTTGTAGTGGTAATTGCAGCTCTTTGTTTGAGTAAGGACTTGACATTTATAGTGATAAACATGAGTATTACAATTGTGGCCTATATTTTCATCGCGATATAGCAACAATGTTAACAATTTGTACGATGACATTTATGCAGCTATGTTAGCAATGACAATATTTGCGGTACAACTGCGCAATATATTTTGGTTACAATGTTTGTGGTGACAATATTTGCAACAGATATTAGTTATAGTGGAATTGCAGCTACTTTGTTTAGTAATGACATTGACATTTGTAGTGACAATACATAGAGTGATTATAATTGTGGCCATGATATTTTCATCGCGATGGTGGCGAGAATGTTGACAACATTTGTCGCGATGATATTTGCGGCAACTATGCTTGCAATGACAATATTTGCGGTGAAAACTGCCGCAATGATATTTGTGGTTACAATGTTTGTGGTGACAATATTTGCAACGACAACATTTGTTGTAGTGGTAATTGCAGCTGCTTTGTTTGAGTAAGGACTTGGACATTTATAGTGATAAAACATGGAGTGATTACAATTGTGGCCTTGATATTTTCATCGCGATAATAGCAACAATGTTAACAATATTTGTAGCGATGACATTTATGCAGCTATGTTAGCAATGACAATATTTGCGGTAACAACTGGTGCAATGATATTTGTGGTTACAATGTTTGTAGTGACAATATTTGCACCGACAAAATTTGTTGTAGTGGTAATTGTAGCAACTTTGTTTGAGTAACGACATGGACATTTGTAGTGACAATACAAGGAGTGATTATAATTGTGGCCATGATATTTTCATCGCGATGGTGGCAACAATGTTGACAACATTTGTCGCGATGATATTTGTAGCAGCTATGTTTGCAATGACAATATTTTCGGTGAAAACTGCCGCAATGATATTTTTGGTTACAATGTTTGTGGTGACAGTATTTGCAACGAGAATATTAGTTATAGTGGTAATTGCAGCTACTTTGTTTGAGTAACGACATGGACATTTGTAGTGACAATACATAGAGTGATTATAATTGTGGCCATGATGTTTTCATCGCGATGGTGGCAACAATGTTGACAACATTTGTCGCGATGATATTTGTAGCAGTTATGTTTGCAATGACAATATTTGCGGTGAAAACTGCCGCAATGATATTTTTGTTACAATGTTTGTGGTGACAATATTTGCAACAAGAATATTTGTTGTTGTGGTAATTGCAGCTACTTTGTTTGAGTAACGACATGAACATTTATAGTGACAATACATAGAGTGATTACAATTGTGGCCTTGATATTTTCATCGCGATGGTAGCAACATTGTTGACAACATTTGTAGCGATGATATTTGTAGCAGCTATGTTTGCAGTGGCAATTTTTGAGGTGACAACTGCCGCAATGATATTTGTGGTTACAATGTTTGTAGTGACAATATTTGCACCGACAAAATTTGTTGTAGTGGTAATTGTAGCTACTTTGTTTGAGTAACGACATGGACATTTGTAGTGACAATACATAGAGTGATTATAATTGTGGCCATGATATTTTCATCGCGATGGTGGCAACAATGTTGACAACATTTGTCGCGATGATATTTGTAGCAGCTATGTTTGCAATGACAATATTTTCGGTGAAAACTGCCGCAATGATATTTTTTGTTACAATGTTTGTGGTGACAATATTTGCAACGAGAATATTAGTTGTAGTGGTAATTGCAGCTACATTGTTTGAGTAACGACATGGACATTTGTAGTGGCAATACAAAGAGTGATTACAATTGTGGCCATGATATTTTCGTCGCGATGGTAGCAACAATGTTGACAACATTTGTTGCGTTGATATTTGTAGCAGCTTTGTTTGCAATGACAAGATTTGAAGAGACAATTGCTGCAATGATATTTGTTGTTACAATGTTTGTGGTGACAATATTTGCAACGAGAATATTTGTTGTAGTGGTAATTGCAGCTATTTTGCTTGAGCAATGACATTGACATTTGTAGTGACAATACATAGAGTGATTACAATTGTGGCCATGATATTTTCATCGCGATGGTAGCAACATTATTGACAACATTTGTAGCGATGATATTTGTAGCAGCTATGTTTGCAATGACAATATTTACGGTGACAACTGCCGTAATGATATTTGTGGTTATAATGTTTGTGGAGACAATATTTGCAACGACAACATTTGTTGTAGTGGTAATTGCAGCTACTTTGTTTGAGTAAGGACATGGACATTTATAGTGACAATACATAGAGTAATGACAATTGTTACCATGATATTTTCATCGCGATAGTAGCAATAATGTTGACAACATTTGTAGCGATGACATTTGTTGCAACTACGTTTGCAACGACAATATTTGCGGTGACAACTGCCGCAATGATATTTGTGGTTACAAAGTTTGTCGTGACAATATTTGCATCGACAACATTTCTTGTAGTGGTAATCGCAGCTACTTTGTTTGAGTAATGACATGCACATTTATAGTGACAATACATAGAGTGATTACAATTGTGGCCATCATATTTTCATCGCGATAGTAGCAATAATGTTAACAACATTTGTAGCGATGAAATTTGTTGCTGCTATGTTAGCAATGACAATATTTGCGGTAACAACTGCCCCAATGATATTTGTGGTTACAATGTTTGTAGTGACAATATTTGCACCGACAAAATTTGTTGTAGTGGTAATTGTAGCTACTTTGTTTGAGTAACGACATGGACATTTGTAGTGACAATACATAGAGTGATTATAATTGTGGCCATGATATTTTCATCGCGATGGTGGCAACAATGTTGACAACATTTGTCGCGATGATATTTGTAGCAGCTATGTTTGCAATGACAATATTTGCGGTGAAAACTGCCGCAATGATATTTTTGGTTACAATGTTTGTGGTGACAATATTTGCAACGAGAATATTTGTTGTTGTGGTAATTGCAGCTACTTTGTTTGAGTAACGACATGAACATTTATAGTGACAATACATAGAGTGATTACAATTGTGGCCATGATATTTTCATCGCGATAGTAACAACAATGTTAACAACATTTGTAGAGATGACATTTGTTACAGCTATGTTTGCAATGACAATATTTGCGGTGACTACTACTGCAATGATATTTGTGGTTACAATCTTCGTAGTGACAATATTTGCAGTGACAACATTTGTTGTAGTGGTAATTGCAGCTGCTTTGTTTGAGTAACGACATGAACATTTATAGTGACAATACATAGAGTGATTACAATTGTGGCCATGATATTTTCATCGCGATAGTAGAAATAATGTTAACAACATTTGTAGCGATGACATTTATGCAGCTATATTTACAATGACAATATTTGCGGTGACAACTGCCGCAATGATATTTTTGGTTACAATGCTTTTAGTGACAATATTTGCAATGGCAACATTTGTTGTAGTGGTAATTGTAGCTACTTTGTTTGAGTAACGACATGGACATTTGTAGTGACAATACAAAGAGTGATTATAATTGTGGCTAGGATATTTTCATCGCGATGGTAGCAACAATGTTGAGAACATTTGTTGCGAGGATATTTGTAGCAGCTCTGTTTGCAATGACATGATTTGAAGTGACAATTGCGACAACGATATTTGTTGTTGCAATGTCTGTGGTGAGAATATTTGGAATGACAATATTTGTCGTAGTGGTAATTGCAGCTACTTTGTTTGAGTAATGACATGGACATTTATAGTGACAATACATAGAGTGATTACAACTGTGGCCATGATATTTTCATCGCGATAGTAGGAACATTGTTAACAACATTTGTAGCGATGACATTTGTTGCAGCTATGTTTGCAATGACAATATTTGCAGTGACAAGGACCGCAATGATATTTGTGGTTACAATGTTCGTAGTGACAATATTTGCAACAACAACATTTGTTGTAGTGGTAATTGTAGCTAGTTTGTTTGAGTAACGACATTGACATTTATAGTGACAATACATAGAGTAATTACAATTGTGGCCTTGATATTTTCATCGCGATGGTAGCAACATTGTTGATAACATTTGTAGCGATGATATTTGTAGCAGCTATGTTTGCAATGACAATATTTGCGGTGACAACTGCCGCAATGATATTTGTGGTTACAATGTTTGTAGTGACAATATTTGCAACGACAACATTTCTTGTAGTGGTAATCGCAACGACTTTGTTTGAGTAATGACATGGAGATTTATAGTGACAATACTTAGAGTGATTACAATTGTGGCCATGGTATTTTCATCGCGATGGTGGCAACAATGTTGACAACATTTTTCGCAATGATATTTGTAGCAGCTCTGTTTGCAATGACAATATTTGCGGTGACAATTGCCGCATTGATATTTGCGGTTACAATGTTTGTAGTGACAATATTTGCAATGACAACATTTGTTGTAGTGGTAGTTGCAGCTACTTTGTTTGGGTAATGACATGGACATTTATAGTGACAATGCATAGAGTGATTATAATTGTAGCCTTGATATTTTCATCGCGATAGTAGCAACAATGTTAACAACATTTGTAGCGATGACATTTGTGGCAGCTATGTTTGCAATGACAATATTTACGGTGACAACTGCTGCAATGATATTTGTGGTTACAATGTTTGTTGTGACAATATTTGCAACGAAAACATTTCTTGTTGCGGTAATGGCAGCTACTTTGTTTGAGTAATGACATGGACATTTATAGTGACAATACATAGAGTGATTACAATTGTGGCCACGATATTTTCATCGCGATAGTAGCAATAATGTTAATAACTTTTGTAGCGATAACATTTGTTGCAGCTATGTTAACAATGACAATATTTGCGGTGACAACTGCCTTAACGATATTTGTGGTTACAATGTTTGTAGTAACAATATTTGCAACGACAACATTTGTTGTAGTGGTAATTGCAGCTACTTGGTTTGAGTAACGACATGGACATTTATAGTGACAATACATAGAGTGATTACAATTGTGGGCTTGATATTTTCATTGTGATTGTAGCAATAATGTTGACAACATTTGTTGCAGCTCTATTTGCAATGACAATGTTTGCAGAGACAACTGCCGCAATAATATTTGTAGTTACAATGTTTGTAGTGGCAACATTTGCAATGACAACCTTTGTTGTACCGGTAATTGCAGCTGCTTTGTTTGAGTAATGACATGGACAATTATAGTGACAATACATAAAGTGATTACAATTGTGGCCCTGATATTTTCATCACGATGGTAGCAACAATCTTAACACCATTTGTAGCGATGACATTTGTTGCAGCTATGTATGCAATGACAATATTTGCGGTGACAACTGCCGCAATGATATTTGTGGTTACAATGTTTGTAGTGACAAATTTACATTGACTACATTTGTTGTAGTGGTAATTGTAATTACTTTGTTTAAGTAACGACATGGACATTTGTAGTGACAATACATAGAGTGATTACAATTGTGGCCATGATATTTTCATCGCGACGGTGGCAATAATGTTGACGACATTTGTCGTGATGATATTTCTAGCAGCTCTATTTGCATTGACAATATTTGCAGAGATAACTGTCGTAATGATATTTGTAGTTACAATGTTTGTAGTGACAATATTTGCAACGACAACATTTGTTGTAGTGGTAATTGCATCTACTTTGTTTGAGCATCGACATGATCATTTATAGTGTCAATACATAGAGTGATTACAATTGTGGCCTTGATATTTTCATCGCGATGGTAGCGACAATGTTGACAACATTTGTAGCGATGATATTTGTAGCAGCTACGTTTGTTATGACAATATCTGCGGTGACAACTGCCACAATGATATTTGTGGTTACAATGTTTATAGTGACAAGATTTGCAACGGCAACATTTGTTGTAGTGGTAATTGTAGCTACTTCGTTTGAGTAAGGACATGGAAATTTATAGTGACAATACATAGAGTGATTAAAATTGTGGCCATGATATTTTCATCACGATAGTAGCAACAATGTTAACAACATTTATAACGATGACATTTGTGCAGCTATGCTTGCGATGACAATATTTGCGGTGACAACTGTCGCAATGATATTTTTTGTTACAATGCTTGTTGTGACAATATTTGCAATGGCAACATTTGTTGTAATGGTAATTGTAGCTACTTTGTCTGAGTAATGACATTGACATTTGTAGTGACAATACATAGAGTGATTACAATTGTGGCCATGATATTTTCATCGTGATGGTAGCAACAATGTTGAAAACATTTGTTGCGATGATATTTGTAGCAGCTCTGTTCGCAATGACAATATCTGCAAAGACAATTGCCGCATTGATATTTGTGGTTGCAATGTTTGTAGTGACAATATTTGCAACGACAACATTTGTTGTAGTGGTAATTGCAGCTACTTTGTTTGAGTAATCACATGGACATTTATAGTGACAATAGATAGACTGATTACAATTATGGCCATGATATTTTCATCGCGATAATAGCAACAATGTTAACAACATTTGTAGCGATGACATTTGTTGCAGCTATGTTTGCAATGACAATATTTGCGGTGATAACTGCCGCAATGATATTTGTGGTTACAATGTTTGTAGTGAAAATATTTGCAACGACAACATTTCTTGTAGTGGTAATTGTAGCTACTTTGTTTGCGTAAAGACATGGACATTTATAGTGACAATACATAAAGTGATTACAATTGTGGCCATGATATTTTCATCGCAATAGTGGCAACAATGTTAACAACATTTGTAGCGATGACATTTGTTGCAGCTATGTTTGCAATGACAATATTTGCGGTGACAACTGCCGCAATGATATTTGTGGTTACAATGTTTGTAGTGACAATATTTGCAACGACAACATTCGTTGTTGTGGCAATCGCAGCTACTTTGTTTGAGTAATGACATTGACATTTATAGTGACAATACATAGAGTGATTACAATTGTGGCCATGATATTTTCGTCGCGATAGTAGCAATAATGTTAATATGATTTGTTGCGATGACATTTGTTGCAGCTATGTTAGCAATGACAAAATTTTCGCTGACAACTGCCGCAATGATATTTGTGGTTGCAATGTTTGTAGTGACAACATTTGCAATGACAACATTTGTTGTAGTGGTAATTGTAGCTATTTTCTTTCTTGTAACTACATGGACATTTGTAGTGACAATACATAGAGTGATTACAATTGTTGCCACAATATGTACAACGCGATGGTAGCTACAATGTTGACAACATTTGTAGCGATGATATTTGTAGCGGCTATGTTTGCAATCACATTATTTGTAGTGACAATTGCCACAATCATATTTGTGGTTACAATGTTTGTAGTGACAATATTTGCAATGGCAACATTTGTTGTGGTGCTATTTGCAGCTACTTTGTTTGTTGTATCAACATGGACAATTGTGGTAACAATATAAAGTGTGATTACAATTGTTGCCATGATATTTACAACGCGATGGTAGCAACACTGTTGACAAGATTTGTAGCGATGATATTTGTAGCAGCTATGTTTGCAATGATAATATTTGTGGTGTCAATTGGGGCAACGATATTTTTGGTTAGAATGTTTGTAGTGACAATATTTGCAACGACAACATTTGTCATAGTGCTATTTGCAGCTACTTTGTTTGTTGTAACAACAAGGACATTTGTAGTAACAATATTTAGAGTGATTACAATTGTGGCCCTGATATTTTCATCGCGATAGTAGCAACAATGTTGAAAACATTTGTGACGATGATATTTGTAGCTGCTCTGTTTGCAATGATAATATTAGCAGAGACAATTGCCGCAATGATATTTGTGGTTACAATGTTTGTAGTGACAATATTTGCAACGACAACATTTGTTGTAGTGGTAACTGTAGCTACTTTATTTCAATAAGGACATGGGCATTTATAGTGACAATACATAGAGTGATTACAATTGTGGCCCTGATATTTTCATCGCGATAGTAGCAACAATGTTAACAACATTTGTAGCGATGACATTTGTTGCAGCTATGTTTGCAATGACAATATTTACGGTGACAATTGCCGTAATGATATTCGCGGTTACAATGTTTGTAGTAACAATATTTGCAATGACAACATTTGTTGTAGCGGTAATTGTAGCTACTTTGTTTGAGTAACGACATAGACATTTGTAGTGACAATACATAGAGTGATTGCAATTGTTGCCAAGACATTTTCATCGCGATGGTAGCAACAACGTTGACAACATTTATAGCGATGATATTTGTTGCAGCTATGTTTGCAATGACAATATTTGCGGTGACCACTGCTGCAATGATATTTGTGGTTACAATGTTTGTAGTGACAATTTACAACGACAACATTTTTTGTAGTGGTAATTGCAACTACTTTGTTTGAGTAACGACATGGACATTTATAGTGACAATGCAAATGGTGATTACAATTGTGGCCTTGATATTTTCATCGCGATGGTAGCAACAATGTTGACAACATTTGTAGCGATGATATTTGTAGCAGCTTTGTTTGCACTGACAATATTTGCGGTGACAACTGCTGCAATGATATTTGTGGTTACATTGTTTGTAGTGACAATATTTGCAACGACAACATTTGTTGTAGTGGTAATTGTAGCTACTTTGTTTGAGTAACGACATGGACATTTGTAGTGACAATACAAGGAGTGATTACAATTGTGGCCTAGACATTTTCAACGCGATGGTAGCAAGAATGTTGACAACATTTGTGGCGATGATATTTGTTGCTGCTATGTTTACAATGACAATATTTGTGGTGTCAATTGCAGCAATGATATTTTTTGTTATAATATTTGTAGTGACAATATTTTCAACAACAACATTTGTTGTAGGGGTATTTGTAGCTACTTTGTTTGTAGTAACAACATGGACATTTGTAGTGACAATACATAGAGTGATTACAATTGTTGCCATAATATGTATAACGCGATGGTAGTTACAATGTTGACAACATTTGTAGCGATGATATTTGTAGCAGCTAAGTTTGTAATCACAATAATTGCGGTCACAATTGCCACAATGATATTTGTGGTTACACTGTTTGTAGTGACAATATTTGCAATGGCAACATTTGTTGTAGTGGTAATTGTAGCTAATTTGTTTCTAGTAACAACATGGACATTTGTAGAGACAATACATAGAGTGATTACAATTGTTGCCATAATATGTACAACGCGATGGTAGCTACAAGGTTGACAACTTTTGTAGCGAGGATATTTGTAGCAGCTATGTTTGCTTTCACATTATTTGCGGTCACAATTGCCACAATCATATTTGTGGTTACAATGTTTGTAGTGACAATATTTGCAATGGCAACATTTGTTGTGGTGCTATTTGTAGCTACTTTGTTTGTTGTATCAACATGGACATTTGTAGTAATAATATATAGAGTGATTACAATTGTGGCCATGATATTTACAACGCGATGGTAGCAACTCTGTTGACAACATTTGTAGCGATGATATTTGTGGCAGCTATGTTTGCAATGATAATATTTGTGGTGTCAATTGGGGCAATGATATTTTTTGTTACAATGTTTGTAGTGACAATATTTGCAACGACAACATTTGTCGTAGTGCTATTTGCAGCTACTTTGTTTATTGTAACAACATGGACATTTGTAGTAACAATATTCACAGTGATTACAATTGTGGCAATGATATTTTCATCGCAATGGTAGCAACAATGTTGAAAATATTTGTTGCGATGATATTTGTAGTTGCTCAGTTTGCAATGAAAATATTTGTAGAGACAATTTCCGTAATGATATTTGTGGTTACAATGTTTGTAGTGACAATATTTGCAACGACAACATTTGTTGTTGTGGTAATTGCAGCTACTTTGTTTGAGTAAGGACATGGGCATTTATAGTGACAATACATAGAGTGATTACAATTGTGGCCTTGATATTTTCATCGCGATAGTAGCAACAATGTTAACAACATTTGTAGCGATGACATTTGTTGCAGCTATGTTTGCAATGACAATATTTGCGGTGACAATTTCCGCAATGATATTTGTGGTTACAATGTTTGTAGTGACAATATTTGGAACGACAACATTTATTGTAGTGGTAATTGTAGCTACTTTGTTTGAGTAACAACATGGACATTTGTAGTGACAATACATAGTGTGATTACAATTGTTGCCTAGACATTTTCATCGCGATGGTAGCAACAATGTTGACAACATTTATAGCGATGATATTCGTTGCAGCTATGTTTGCAATGAGAATATTTGCGGTGACCACTGCCGCAATGATATTTGTAGTTACAATGTTTGTAGTGACAATTTGCAACGACAACATTTGTTGTAGTGGTAATTGCAGCTACTTTGTTTGAGTAACGACATGGACATTTATAGTGACAATGCAAAGAGTGATTACAATTGTGGCCTTGATATTTTCATCGCATTGGTAGCAACAATGTTGACAACATTTGTAGCGATGATATTTGTTGTAGCTATGCTTGCAATGACAATATTTGCGGTGACAACTGCCGCAATGAAATTTGTGGTTACAATGTTTGTAGTGACAATTTGCAACGACAACATTTGTTGTAGGGGTAATTGCAACCACTTTGTTTGAGTATCGACATGGACATTTATAGTGACAATACATAGAGTGATTGCAAGTGTGGCCATGATATTTTCATCGCGATGGTAGCAACAATGTTGACAACATTTGTAGCGATGATATCTGTAGCAGCTATGCTTGCAATGACAATATTTGCGGTGACAATTGCCGCAATGATATTTGTGGTTACAATGTTTGTAGTGAGAATATTTGCAACGACAACATTTGTTGTAGTGGTAATTGTAGCTACTTTGTTTGAGTAACGACATGGACATTTGTAGTGACAATACATAGTGTGATTACAATTGTTGCCTAGACATTTTCATCGCGATGGTAGCAACAATGTTGACAACATTTGTAGCGATGATATTTGTAGCAGCTATGCTTGCAATGACAATATTTGCGGTGACAATTGCCGCAATGATATTTGTGGTTACAATGTTTGTAGTGACATTATTTGCAACGACAACATTTGTTGTAGTGGTAATTGTAGCTACTTTGTTTGAGTAACGACATGGACATTTGTAGTGACAATACATAGTGTGATTACAATTGTTGCTAGACATTTTCATCGCGACGGTAGCAACAATGTTGACAACATTTATATTTTTGCAGCTATGTTTGCAATGAATATTTGCGGTGACCACTGCGCAATGATTTTGTGGTTACATTGTTTGTAGTACAATTTGCAACGACAACATTTGTTGTAGTGGTAATTGCAGCTACTTTGTTTGAGTAACGACATGGACATTTATAGTGACAATGCAAAGGGTGATTACAATTGTGGCGTGATATTTTCATCACGATGGTAGCAACAATGTTGACAACATTTGTAGCGATGATATTTGTAGCAGCTATGCTTGCAATGACAATATTTGCGGTGACAACTGCCGCAATGAAATTTGTGGTTACAATGTTTGTAGTGACAATTTGCAACGACAACATTTGTTGTAGTGGTAATTGCAGCTACTTTGTTTGAGTATCGACATCGACATTTATAGTGACAATACATAGAGTGATTACAAGTGTGGCTATGATATTTTCATCGCGATGGTAGCAACAATGTTGACAACATTTGTAGCGATGATATTTGTAGCAGCTATGTTTGCAATGACAATATTTGCGGTGACAACTACCACAATGATATTTGTGGTAACATTGTTTGTAGTGACAATATTTGCAACGACAACATTTGTTGTAGTGGTAATTGTAGCTACTGTGTTTGAGTAACGACATGGACATTTGTAGTGTCAATACAAGGAGTGATTACAATTGTGGCTAGACATTTTCAATGCGATGGTAGCAACAATGTTGACAACATTTGTGGCGATGATATTTGTTGCAGCTATGTTTGCAATGACAATATTTGTGGTGTTAATTGCAGCAATGATATTTTTGGTTATAATATTTGTAGTGACAATATTTTTGACGACAACATTTGTTGAAGTGGTATTTGTCGCTACTTTGTTTGTAGTAACAACATGGAAATTTGTAGTGACAATACATAAAGTGATTACAATTGTTGCCATAATATGTACAACGCGATGGTTGCTACAATGTTGACAACATTTGTAGCGATGATATTTGTAGCTGCTATGTTTGCAATCACAATATTTGCAGTGACAATTGCCACAATGATATTTGTGGTTACACTGTTTGTGGTGACAATATTTGCAACGGCAACATTTCTTGTAGTGGTAATTGCAGCTACTTTGTTTGAGTAATGACACAGACATTTATGGTGATAATACATAGAGTGATTACAATTGTGGCCATGATATTTTCATCGCGATAGTAGCAATAATGTTAACAACATTTGTAGTGAAGACATTTGTTGCAGTTATGTTTGTAATGACAATATTTGCGGTGACAATTGCTGCAATGAAATTTGTGGTTACAATGTTTGTAGTGACAATTTGCAACGACAACATTTGTTGTTGTGGTAATTGCAGCCACTTTGTTTGAGTATCGACATGGTCATTTATAGTGACAATACATAGAGTGATTACAAGTGTGGACATGATATTTTCATCGCGATGGTAGTAACAATGTTGACAACATTTGTAGCGATGATATTTGTAGCAGCTATGCTTGCAATGACAATATTTGCGGTGACAATTGCCGCAATGATATTTGTGGTTACAATGTTTGTAGTGACAATATTTGCAACGATAACATTTGTTGTAGTGGTAATTGTAGCTACTTTGTTTGAGTAACGACATGGACATTTGTAGTGACAATACATAGTGTGATTACAATTGTTGCGTAGACATTTTCATCGCGACGGTAGCAACAATGTTGACAACATTTATAGCGATGATATTTGTTGCAGCTATGTTTGCAATGACAATATTTGCGGTGACCACTGCCGCAATAATATTTGTGGTTACAATGTTTGTAGCTACAATTTGCAACGACAACATTTGTTGTAGTGGTAATTGCAGCTACTTTGTTTGAGTAACGACATGGACATTTATAGTGACAATGCAAAGGGTGATTACAATTGTGGCCTTGATATTTTCATCGCGATGGTAGCAACAATGTTGACAACATTTGTAGCGATGATACTTGTAGCAGCTATGCTTGCAATGACAATATTTGCGGTGACAACTGTCGCAATGAAATTTGTAGTTACAATGTTTGTAGTGACAATTTGCAACGACAACATTTGTTGTAGTGGTAATTGTAGCTACTTTGTTTGAGTAATGACATGGACATTTGTAGTGACAATACAAGGAGTGATTACAATTGTGGCCTAGACATTTTCAACGCGATGGTAGCAACAATGTTGACAACATTTATGGCGATGATATTTGTTGCAGCTATGTTTGCAATGACAATATTTGTGGTGTCAATTGCGGCAATGATATTTTTGGTTATAATATTTGTAGTGATAATATTTTCAACGACAACATTTGTTGAAGTGGTATTTGTAGCTACTTTGCTTATAGTAACAACATGGACATTTGTAGTGACAATACATAGAGTGATTACAATTGTTGCCATAATATGTACAACGCAATGGTAGCTACAATGTTGACAACATTTGTAGCGATGATATTTGTAGCAGCTATGTTTGCAATCACAATATTTGCAGTGACAATTGCCACAATGATATTTGTGGTTACACTGTTTGTAGTGACAATATTTGCAACTACAACATTTCTTGTAGTGATAATTGCAGCTACTTTGTTTGAGTAATGACATAGACATTTATAGTGATAATACATAGAGTGATTACAATTGTGGCCATGATATTTTCATCGCGATAGTAGCAATAATGTTAACAACTTTTGTAGTGAAGACATTTGTTGCAGTTATGTTTGTAATGACAATATTTGCGGTGACAACTGCCGCAATGAAATTTGTGGTTACAATGTTTGTAGTGACAATTTGCAACGACAACATTTGTTGTATTGGTAATTGCAGCCACTTTGTTTGAGTATCGACATGGACATTTACAGTGACAATACATAGAGTGATTACAAGTGTGGCCATGATATTTTCATCGCGATGGTAGCAACAATGTTGACAACATTTGTAGCAATGATATTTGTAGCAGCTATGCTTGCAATGACAATATTTGCGGTGACAATTGCCGCAATGATATTTGTGGTTACAATGTTTGTAGTGACAATATTTGCAACGACAACATTTCTTGTAGTGGTGTTTGTAGCTATTTTGTTTATAGTAACAACATGGACATTTGTAGTGACAAAACTTAGAGTGATTACAATTGTGGCCATGATATTTACAACGTGATGGTAGCAACAATGTTGATATTATTTGTAGGGATCATATTTGTAGTAGCTATGTTTGCAATTACTATATTTGCTGTGACAATCGCCACAATGATATTTGTGGTTACAATGTTTGTAGTGACAATATTTGCAACGACAACATGTGTTATGGTGGTATCTGCAGCTACTTTTGTTTGTTGTAACAACACGAACATTTGTAGTGACAATACTTAGAGTTATTACAATTGTGGCCACGATATTTACAATGCGATGGTAGGAACAATGTTGAAAACATTTGTAGCGATGATATTTGTACTAGTTATGTTTACACCGACAATATTGGTGGTGTCAATTGCGGCAATGATATTTTTTGTTATAATATTTATAGTGACATTATTTTCAACGACAACATTTTTTGTAATGGTATTTGTAGGTACTTTGTTTGTAGTAACAACATGGACATTTGCAGTGATAATACATAGAGTGATTACAATTGTTGCCATAATATGTACAATGCGATGGTAGCTACAATGTTGACAACATTTGTCGCGATGATATTTGTACCAGCTATTTTTGCAATCACAATATTTGCGGTGACAATTGCTACAATGATATTTGTGGTTACAATGTTTATAGTGACAATATTTGCAATGGCAACATTTGTTGAAGTGCTATTTGCAGCTACTTTGTTTGTAGTAACAACATGGACATTTGTAGTGACAATATTTAGAGTGATTACAACTGTGGCCATGATATTTGCAACGCGATGGTAGCAACACTGTTGACAACATTTGTAGAGATGATATTTGTAGCAGCTATGTTTGCAATCACAATATTTGTGGTGTCAATTGCAACAATGATATTTTTGGTTATAATATTTATATTAACAATATTTTCAACGATAACATTTGTTGTAGTGGTATTTGCAGGAACTTTGTTTGTAGTAACAACATGGACATTTGTAGTGACAATACATAGAGTGATTACAATTGTTGCCATAATATGTACAAAGCGATGGTAGCTACAATGTTGACAACATTTGTAGTGATGATATTTGTAGCAGCTATGTTTGCAATGACAATATTTGCGGTGACAATTGCCACAATGATATTTGTGGTTATAATGTTTCTAGTGACAATATTTGCAAAGGCAACATTTGTTGTAGTGCTATTTGCAGCTACTTTGTAGTAACAACATGGACATTTGTAGTGACAATATTTAGAGTGATTGCAATTGTGGCCATGATATTTACAACGCGATGGTAGCAACACTGTTGACAACATTTGTCGCGATGATATTTGTAGCAGCTGTGTTCGCAATCACAATATTTGCGGTGACAATTGCCACAATGATATTTGTGGTTACAATGTTTTTAGTGACAATATTTGCAATGACAACATTTGTTGTAGTGGTGTTTGTAGCTATTTTGTTTATAGTAACAACATGGAAATTTGTAGTGTCAAAACTTAGAGTGATTACAATTGTGGCCATGATATTTACAACGCGATGGTAGGAACAATGTTGATAATATTTGTAGCGATCATATTTGTAGCAGCTATGTTTGCAATTACAATATTTGCGGTGACAATTACCACAATGATATTTGTGAATACAATTTTTGTAGTAACAATATTTGGAATGACAACATTTGTTGTGGTGGTATTTGCAGCTACTTTTGTTTGTTGTAACAACACGAACATTTGTAGTGACAATAGTTAGAGTTATTACAGTTGTGGCCACGATATTCACAACGCGATGGTAGCAACAATGTTGACAATATTTGTAGCGTTGATATTTGTAGCAGCTATGTTTGCACTGACAATATTTGTGGTGTCAATTGTGGCAATGATATTTTTGGTTATAATATTTGTAGTGACAATATTTTCAACGACCACATTTGTTGTAGTGGTATTTGCAGGTACTTTGTTTGTAGTAACAACATGGACATTTGTAGTGACAATGCATAGAGTGATTACAATTGTTGCCATTATATGTACGACGCGATGGTAGCTACAATGTTGACAACATTTGTAGCGATGATATTTGTAGCAGCTTTGTTTGCAATCACAATATTTGCGGTGACAATTGCCACAATGATATTTGTGGTTACAACGTTTGTAGTGACAATATTTTGTAACGACAACATTTGTTGTAGTGCTATTTGCAGCTACTTTGTTTGTAGTAACAACATGGACATTTGTAGTGACAAAACGTAGAGTGATTACAATTGTGGCCATGATATTTACAACGCGATGGTAGCAACAATGTTGATAACATTTATGGCGATCATATTTCTAGCAGCTATGTTTGCAATCACAATATTTGCGGTGACAATTGCCACAATGATATTTGTGGTTACAATGTTTGTAGTGACTATATTTGCAACGACAACATTTGTTGTAGTGGTGTTTGTAGCTACTTTTTTTATAATAACAACATGGACATTTGTAGTGACAAAACGTAGAGTGATTACAATTGTGGCCATGATATTTACAACGCGATGGTAGCAACAATGTTGATAACATTTATAGCGATCATATTTCTAGAAGCTATGTTTGCAATCACTATATTTACAGTGACAATTGCCATAATGATATTTGTGATTACAATGTTTGTAGTGACAATATTTGCAACGACAACATTTGTAGTAGTGGTATTTGCAGCTACTTTTGTTTTTGTTGTAACAACACGAACATTTGTAGTGACAATACTTAGAGTTATTACAATTGTGGATACGATATTTACAGCGCGATGGTAGGAACAATGTTGACAACTTTTGTAGCGATGATATTTGTAGCTACTATGTTTGCACTGACGATATTTGTGGTGATGACAATCGACATAAAACTCCAAATTCTATGAAGATTTTTCGTTGATAATTAATAAAAAATCATCCGAAATTGATGCTTAATCAAGGAATTTGTTGCTTTCAAGTGTAATGAAGATCATTGAAAGAAATTTAGATGAAAACAACAAAGAGAAAGGTAGAAGAGCATCTCCCCTGCCTACCATGCCCCCATATCAAGGGCATATGAACAGCAGACCCCCACCACGCCCCCATATGAACAGCAGGCCACCACCATGCCCCCATATCAGAGGGCGTATGGAAGAGAAATCAGGAGCAGAAGCTACCACGCCCCTTGCCATGGGGCGTGGCAGAGGGCATATGGGACCAGAAGGGAAAGATAAAGCCACCACGCCCCTGATATGGGGGCGTGGCATCTTCAAAAGATGACCAGAGACCACCACGCCCTTTGGCATGGGGCATGGTGAGGGGCGTATGGAGCCCCGACACATTTTCTCTAACGTTTCTCTCTCCTCCAAAGCTAGCACATATATATAAGACGAAAAGGAGAGAGGGAAAAAAAGACGGCAAACCTAGGGTTTCATAATACACTTCTCTTCCTTTTTCTCCTTTTCTTTAGTCTTCTACTCAACAATCCAAGGAAATCCAAGCAAGGCATTCAAGATTCAATCTATCCGGGTTGTAATCATGAACTCTAGTTTCTCTTCATGTATTTGTTCTTTCATTGTTAGGTCTATGGAAGAGTAAACCTAGACTTAGATCTCATTTGAACTATTTTGTCATATGATGAAGATATGATTTAATTCGTGTTTTATTGATGTTCTTTTGTTCCATTACATGTGCTGCAGAATTATCTTAGATTCATATTTCCAGAATATGAGTTTATGCTTAATATCATTTGAGTTGATTGAGAAATCGCTTTTATGATCATATTTATGTTTTGGATGAGATTTGCTCGTGTTTCTAGAGATAGAATATCGAAAATCTTCTGTTGAACATTCATTCGAATCAAGTTCTTATGCTTCATGCGATTCTAGATTGCTATTAATTGAGGAGAGATCCTAATTGATAAATCTAGGATTAGATAAGTAATTTACTTGAGAAAGTAATTATCTTGCTTCTTGGAACTTAACAACTTAAGAACTTAGAAACATTAAAGCTTAGCTTCTAATGATTTATGTGATAATATAGGTATATAATGAGATCTAGGTTGTTTTGTTATAGAATTGAATCTTATGTTGTTGAAGTAGCTTTAGTTTAAATTTTATATTGTTGACTACTTTCATTTTTTACACACCTCATCTTAATTTAACGGTTAGATAATAGGGAAATAGCTAATACTAGTAATTAGTAACCTTCTCTCTGTGGGACGACCCTGTACTTAACACTATATTACGTCCACGGCAGGTACACTTGCCTATTGCAACGTAGTTAGAATTAGGAATAGGCATTATAAATATTAAAACTACGGTTGGCAACGATCAGGTGACAATTACGGCAATGATATTTGTGGTTATAATATTTGTAGTGACAATATTTTCAACGACAACATTTGTTGTAGTCCTATTTGCAAATACTTTGTTTGTAGTAACAACATGGACATTTGTAGTGACAATAGATAGAGTGATTACAATTGTTGCCATAATATGTACAACTCGATGGTAGTAATAATGTTGAAAACATTTGTAGCGATGATATTTGTAGCAGCTATGTTTGCAATGACAATATTTGCGGTGACAGTTGCCATAATGATATTTGTGGTTACAATGTTTGTAGTGATAGTATTTGCAACGGCAACATTTGTTGTAGTGGTATTTGCAGCTACTTTGTTTGTAGTAACAACATGGACATTTGTAGTGACAATACTCAGAGTGATTGCAATTGTGGCCATGATATTTACAACACGATGGTAGCAACACTGTTGGCAATATTTGTAGTGATGATATTTGTAGCAGCTATGTTTGCAATCACAATATTTGAGGTGACAATTGCCACAATGATAATTGTGGCTACATTGTTTGAAGTGACAATACTTGCTACGACCACATATGTTGTGCTGTTAGTTGCGGCTACCTTATTTGCGTAATGACATAGACATTTGTAGTGACAATACATATAGTGATTACAATTGTTGCGATAATATTTACAACGCGATGGTAGCTACAACGTTGACAACATTTGTAGCGTTGATATTTATAGCAGCTATGTTTGCTATCGCAATATTTCGAAGACAACTGCCACAATGATATTTGTGGTCACAATGTTTGTAGTGACAATATTTGCAACGGCAACATTTGTTGTAGTGCTATTTGCAGCAACTTTGTTTATAGTAACAACATGGACATTTGTAGTGACAATACTTAGAGTGATTACAATTGTGGCCGTGATATTTAACACACGATGGTAACAACACTGTTGACAACATTTGTAGTAATGACATTTGTAGCAGCTATGTTTGCAATCACAATATTTGCGGTGACAATTGCCACAACGATATTTGTGGTTACAATTTTTGTAGTGACAATATTTGCAACGACAACATTTGTTGTAGTGGTGTTTGTAGCTACTTTGTTTATAATAACAACATGGACATTTGTAGTAAAAAAACTTAGAGTGATTACAATTGTGGCCATGATATTTACAACGCGATGGTAGCAACAATGTTGATAACATTTGTAGCGATTATATTTCTAGCAGCTATGTTTGCAATCACTATATTTGCGGTGACAATTGCCACAATGATATTTGTGATTACAATATTTGTAGTGACAATATTTGCAACGACAACATTTGGTGTAGTGGCATTTGCAGCTACTTTTGTTTTGTTGTAACAACACGAACATTTGTAGTGAGAATAATTAGATTTATTACAATTGTGGCCACGATATTTACAACGCGATGGTAGCAACAATGTTGACAACATTTGTAGCGATGATATTTGTAGCAGCTATGTTTGCAATGACAATATTTGCGGTGACAATTGCGGCAATGATATTTATGGTTACAATATTTGTAGTGACAATATTTTCAATGACAACATTTGTTGTAGTGGTATTTGCAGGTACATTGTTTGTAGTAACAACATGGACATTTGTAGTGACAATAGATACAGTGATTACAATTGTTGCCATAATATGTACAACGCGATGGTAGCAACAATGTTGACAACATTTGTGGCGATGATATTTGATGCAGCTATGTTTGCAATGACAATATTTGTGGTGACAATTGCCACAATGATATTTGTGGTTACAATGATTATAGTGACAATTTTTGCAACGGCAACGTTTGTTGTAGTGGTATTTGCAGCTACTTTGTTTGTAGTAACAACATGGACATTTGTAGTGACAATACCTAGATTAATTACATTTGTTGCCATAGTATTTACAACGCGATGGTAGCTACAATGTTGACAACATTTGTAGCGATGATATTTGTAGCAGCTATGTTTGAAATCACAATATTTGCGGTGACAATTGCCATAATAATATTTGTGGTGACAATGTTTGCAACGTTATCATTTGTTGTAGTGCTATTTGCAGCTACTTTGTTTGTAGTGACAACATGAACAATTGTAGTGACAATACTTAGAGTGATTAAAAATGTGGCCATGATATTTATAACGCGATGGTAGCAACACTGTTGACAACATTTGTAGTGATGATATTTGTTGCAGCTATGTTGGCAATCACAATATTTGCGGTGACAATTGCCTTAGTGATATTTGTGGTTACACTATTTGTAGTGATAATATTTGCTATGACAACATTTGTTGTACTATTAGTTGCGGCTAGTTTGTTTGAGTAACGACATGGACATTTGTGGTGACAAGACATAGAGTGATTACAATTGTTGCCATAATATTTACAACATGATGGTAGCTACAATGTTGACAACATTTGTAGTGCTGATATTTGTAGCAGCTATGTTTGCAATCACAATATTTACGGTGACAATTGCCAGAATGATATTTGTAGTTACGTTGTTTGTAATGACAATATTTTACAACGACAACATTTGTTGTAGTGCTATTTGCAGCTACTTTGTTTTTAGTAACAACATGGGCATTTGTAGTGACAATACTTGGAGTGATTACAACGATATTGTGGCCACGATATTTACAACGCGATGGTAGCAACAATGTTGACAACATTTGTAGCGATGATATGTGTAGCAGCTATGTTTGCAATGATAATATTTGTGGTGACAATTGTGGCAATGATATTTGTGGCTATAATGTTTGTAGTGACAATGTTTTCAATGACAACATTTGTTGAAGTGGTATTTGTAGCTACTTTGTTTGTAGTAACAACATGGACAATTGTAGTGTCAATACTTAGAGTGATTACAATTGTGGTCATGATATTTACAACGTGATGGTTGCAAAAATGTTCACAATATTTGTAGCGATGATATTTTGTAGTAGCTTTGTTTGCAATCACATTATTTGCGATGACAATTGCCGTAATGATATTTGTTGTTGCAATGTTTGTAGTGACAATATATGCAACGACTACATTTGTTATAGTAGTATTTGTAGCTACTTTGTTTGTAGTAACAACATGGACAGTAGTGGTGTCAATACTTAGAGTGATTGTAATTATGGCCATGATATTTAGAACGTGATGGTAGCAACAATGTTGACAACATTTGTAGCGATGATATTTATAGCAGCTATGTTTGCAATGACAATATTTGCGGTGACAATTGCTGCAATGATATTTGTCGTTACAATGTTTGTGGTGACAATATTTAAAACGACAACATTTGTTGTAGTGGTATTTGCAGCTACTTTGTTTGTAGTAACAACATGGACATTTGTGTTGCAATACCTAGAGTGATTGCAATTGCGGCTATGATATTTACAACGCGATGGTTGCAACAATGTTCACAAAATTTGTAGCAGCTATGTTTGCAATCACAATATTTGCGGTGACAATTGCCGCAATGATATTTGTGGTTACAATGTTTGTAGTGGCAATATTTGTCTTGAAAAAATTTGTTGTAGGGGTAATTGAGCTACTTTGTTTGTGTTACGAGATATTCATTTGTAGTGAAAATACTTAGAGTGATTACAATTTTAGCCATGATATTTACAACGGGATGGTAGCAACAGTGCTGATAACATTTGTAGCGATGATATTTGCAGCTGCTATGTTTGCAATCACAATATTTGCGGTGACAATTGTGACAATGATATTTGTGGTTACAATGTTTGTAGTGAGAATATTTGCAAGGACGACATTTGTTGTAGTGGTATTTGTAGCTAGTTTGTTTGTGGTAACAACATGGACATTTGTTGTGACAATACTTAGAAAGATTACAATTGTGGCCATGATATTTACAACACGATGGTAGCTACAATGTTGACAACATTTGTAGCGATGATATTTATTGCAGCTATGTTTGCAATGACAATATTTGCGGTGACAATTGCCGCAATGATATTTTGATGGGAAATATTCTGGCACTGGCAACCTCTTCAGAACACAATCTGGATGATTGACCAAATTGTTCGTCTTTTATCTTATGTCTTTATTTCTAATAAACTTTCAGAATAATCTCACAAGTACAATTATATATCTCCATGGGATGCCAAAATGTCCTACAACTTCAGTTGGACACAGGACATTTTTCTGGGTAACAATCAAAGGCCTGCTGCGATTGTTCTCTATTCTAAGGCATTGGATCATGAAGATTTATGTTATTTTGTATCTTGTAAATGTTTATTGAACTATTTTGGTTGTATTTTGGTTTTGGGACACTTTTATTTCTTTGTAACTTTCATTTAGGGTTAGCCACCTTAAAAGTGGCAAACTTGTAATTTTGAGCACTTTTTAACCCTAGAAGTAGCAAGTATAAATACTTGCTTAAGAGAGGGTTAGAGGGGCATATTTTTGTAGAACATACACCTCTTTTCACGTGTGAATTAGGGTTCATACCTTGGTTCCAACTCTTATCAATTTCAATTCCAAGACTTGAAATTGTGGCGAGTGCAACAATTGGAATTTGTGAGTCATATCAATTAATACTTGTGATTTCTTTTCTTCTCTAGTGTGTTGTATCTAGGGTTTATTAGAGATAGTTCTTGGTCAGATTTACATCTTATTGTACACGAATTCTTGTGATTATCTGAAGTATTTATCATTTGATTTGGATCATCATTGAAAAGTTTCCTTGAAAACGTGAATTTCTCCATTTGGAAAAGGATTGTTTTTGTCACGGTTTCTCCTTGTCAAATTAAGGTTTTATTTGCGTGGATTATATGATATTAGAGTGTTATTAGAAGCCATTTCCATTGTGGTATTCAGATTCTATCATTAGTAGATTGAATTTCATCATTTCAACATTAGGGTTCATTTGAAAAGTGCCATCTTTGGGATCCGATTTTGCCTAGACTTGAGATATCTTTTCTTAAGTCTTTTGAATGTGCTTTTAAGAGTGATTAGGCACATCATATTTGTGGTTACAATGTTTTTAGTGACAATATTTGCAACGGCAACATTTCTTATAGTAGTATTTGCAGCTACATTGTTTGTAGTAACAACATGGACATTTGTAGTGACAATACATAGAGTGATTACAATTGTTGCCATAATTTATACAATGCGATGGTAGCAACAATGTTGACAACATTTATAGCGATGACATTTGTAGCAGCTATGTTTGCAATGACAATATTTGCGGTGACAATTGCCACAATGATATTTGTGGTTACAATGTTTGTAGTGACAATATTTGCAACGGCAACATTTGTTGTATTGGTATTTTCAGCTACTTTGTTTGTAGTAACAACAAGGACATTTGTAGTGTCAACACTTAGAGTGATTACAATTGTGGTCATGATATTTACAATGCGATGGTTGCAACAATGTTAACAATATTTGTAGCAGCTATGTTTATAATCACATTATTTGCGGTGACAATTACCGCAACGATATTTGTGGTTACAATGTTTGTAGTGACAATATTTGCAACGACAACATTTGTTGTAGTAGTATTTGCAGCTACTTTGTTTGTAGTAACAACATGGAAAGTAGTTTTGACAATACTTAGAGTGATTACAACAATTTTTTGGCCACGACATTTACAACGGGATGGTAGCAACAATGTTGACAACATTTTTAGCGATGATATGCGTAGTAGCTATGTTTGCAATGACAATATTTGCGGTGACAATTGTGGCAATGATATTTGTTACTATAATATTTGTAGTGACAATATTTTCAACGACAACATTTCTTAAAGTAGTATTTGCAGCTACTTTATTTGTAGTAACAGCATGGACATTTGTAGTGACAATATATAGAGTGATTACAATTGTTGCCATAATTTGCACAATGCGATGGTAGCAACAATGTTGACAACATTTGTAGCGATGATATTTGCAGCAGCTACGTTTGCAATGACAATATTTGCGGTGACAATTGCCACAATGATATTTGTGGTTACAATGTTTGTGGTGACAATATTTGCAACGGCAACAATTGTTGTAGTGGTATTTTCAGCTACTTTGTTTGTAGTAACCATATGGACATTTGTAGTGACAATACTTAGAGTGATTACAATTATGGCCATGATATTTACAACGCGATGGTATCAACAATGTTGACAACATTTTTAGTGATGATATGTGTAGTAGCTATGTTTGCAATGAAAATATTTGCGGTGACAATTGTGGCAATGATATTTCTTGCTATAATGTTTGTAGTGACAATATTTTCAACGACAACATTTCATATAGTAGTATTTGCAGCTACTTTGTTTGTAGTAACAACATTCACATTTGTAGTGACAATACATAGAGTGATTACAATTGTTACCATAATTTGTACAATGCGATGGTAGCAGCAATGTTGACAACATTTGTAGCGATGATATGTGTAGCAGCTATGTTTGCAATGACAATATTTGCGGTGACAATTGTGGCAATGATATTTGTTACTATAATGTTTGTAGTGACAATATTTTCAGCGACAACATTTCTTGAAGTAGTATTTGCAGCTACTTTATTTGTAGTAACAACATGGACATTTGTAGTGACAATACATAGAGTGATTACAATTGTTGCTATAATTTGCACAATGCGATGGTAGCAACAATGTTGACAACATTTGTAGCGATGATATTTGCAGCAGCTATGTTTGCAATGACAATATTTGCGGTGACAATTGCCACAATGATATTTGTGGTTACAATGTTTGTAGTGACAATATTTGCAACGGCAACAATTGTTGTAGTGGTATTTTCAGCTACTTTATTTGTAGTAACCACATGGACATTTGTAGTGACAATACTTAGAGTGATTACAATTATGGCCATGATATTTACAATGCGATGGTATCAATAATGTTGACAACATTTTTAGCGATGATATGTGTAGCAGCTATGTTTGCAATGAAAATATTTGCGGTGACAATTGTGGCAATGATATTTGTTGCTATAATGTTTGTAGTGACAATATTTTCAACGACAACATTTCTTATAGTAGTATTTGCAGCTACTTTGTTTGTAGTAACAACATGCACATTTGTAGTGACAATACATAGAGTGATTACAATTGTTGCCATAATTTGTACAATGCGATGGTAGCAGCAATGTTGACAACATTTGTAGCGATGATATGTGAAGCAGCTATGTTTGCAATGACAATATTTGGAGTGACAATTGTGGCAATGATATTTGTTGGTATAATGTTTGTAGTGACAAAATTTTCAATGACAACATTTCTTATAGTAGTATTTGCAGCTACTTTGTTTGTAGTAACAACATGCACATTTGTAGTGACAATACATAGAGTGATTACAATTGTTACCATAATTTGTACAATGCGATGGTAGCAACAATGTTGACAACATTTGTAGAGATGATATGTGTAGCAGCTATGTTTGCGATGACAACATTTGTCGTGACAATTGTGGCAATGATATTTGTTGCTATAATGTTTGTAGTGACAATATATTCAACGACAACATTTGTTGAAGTGGTATTTGCAGCTACTTTGTTTGTAGTACCAACATGGACATTTGTAGTGTCAATACTTAGAGTGATTACAATTGTGGTCATGATATTTACAACGCGATAGTTGCAACAATGTTCACAATATTCGTAGCGATGATATTTGCAGCAGTTATGTTTGCAATCACATTATTTGCGGTGACAATTGCTACATTGATATTTGTGGTTACAATGTTTGTAGTGACAATATTTGCAACGGCAACATTTGTTGTAATGGTATTTGCAAATACTTTATTTGTAGTAACAACATGGACATTTGTAGTGACAATACATAGAGTGATTACAACTGTTGCCATAATTTGTAGAACGCGATGGTAGCAACAGTGTTGACAACATTTGTAGCGATGATATTTGTTGCAGCTATGTTTGCAATGACAATATTTGCGGTGAAAATTGCTACATTGATATTTGTGGTTACCATGTTTGTAGTGACAATATTTGCAACGGCAATATTTGTTGTAGTGGTATTTGCAGCTACATTGTTTGTAGTAACAACATCGACATTTGTAGTGAGAATACTTAGAGTGATTAGAATTGTGGTCATGAAATTTACAACGCGATGGTTGCAACAATGTTCACAATATTTGTAGCGATGATATTTTTAGCAGCTATGTTTGCAATCTCTTTATTTGCGGTGACAATTGCCGCAATGATATTTGTGGTTACAATGTTTGCAGTGACAATATTTGCAACGACAACATTTGTTGTAGTAGTATTTGCTGCTACTTTGTTTGTAGTAACAACATGGACAGTAGTATTGATAATACTTAGAGTGATTACAACGATATTGTGGCCACGATATTGACAACGCGATGGTAGCAACAATGATGACAACATTTGTAGCGATGATATGTGTAGCAGCTACGTTTGCAATGACAATATTTGCGGTGACATTTGCTACATTGATATTTGTGGTTACAATGTTTGTAGTGACAATATTTGCAACGGCAAGATTCGTTGTAGTGGTATTTGCAGCTACTTTGTTTGTAGTAACAACATGGACATTTGTAGTGACAATACTAAGAGTGATTACAATTGTGGTCATGAAATTTACAACGCGATGGTTGCAACAATGTTCACAATATTTGTAGCGATGATATTTGTAGCAGCTATGTTTGCAATCTCTTTATTTGTTATGACAATTGCCGCAATGATATTTGTGGTTACAATGTTGGTAGTGACAATATTTGCAACGAAAACATTTGTTGTAGTAGCATTTGCAGCTACTTTCTTTGTAGTAACAACATGGACAGTAGTATTGACAGTACTTAGAGTGATTACAACGATTTTGTGGCCACGAAATTTACAACGCGATGGTAGCAACAATGTTGACAACATTTTTAGCGATGATATGTGTAGCAGCTATGTTTGCAATGACAATATTTGTGGTGACAATTGTGGCAACGATATTTCTTGCTATAATGTTTGTAGTGACAATATTTTCAACGACAACATTTCTTATAGTAGTATTTGCAGCTACTTTGTTTGTAGTAACAACATGGGCATTTGTAGTGACAATACATAGAGTGATTACAATTGTTGCCATAATTTGTACAATGCGATGTTAGCAACAATGTTGACAACATTTGTAGCGATGATATTTGCAGCAGCTATGTTTGCAATGACAATATTTGCGGTGATAATTGCCACAATGATATTTGTGGTTACAATGTTTCTAGTGACAATATTTGCAACGGCAACATTTGTTGTAGTGGTATTTTCAGCTACTTTGTTTGTAGTAACCGCATGGACATTTGTGGTGACAATACTTAGAGTGATTACAATTATGGCCATGATATTTACAACGCGATGGTATCAACACTATTGACAACATTTGTAGCGATGACATTTGTAGCAGCTATGTTTGAAATCACAATATTTGCGGTGACAATTGCCACAATGATATTTATTTTTACAATGTTTGTAGTGACAATATTTGCAACAACAACATTTGTTGTAGTGGTTTTTGTAGCTACTTTGTTTATTGTAAAAGCACGGACATTTGTAGTGGCAATACTTAGAGTTATTACAATTGTGGCCGTGATATTTACTACACGAAGGTAGCAACAATGTTGACAACATTTGTAGCGATGATATGTGTAGCAGCTATGTTTGCATTGACAATATTTGTTGTGATAATTGTGGCAACGATATTTGTGGGCATAATGTTTGTAGTGACCATATTTTCAACAACAACATTTGTTGAAGTGGTATTTGTAGCTACTTTGTCTGTAGTAACAACAAGGACATTTGTAGTGTCAACACTTAGAGTGATTACAATTTTGGTCATGATATTTACAATGCGATATTTGCGACTTTGTTAACAATATTTGTAGCAGCTATGTTTGCAATCACATTATTTGCGGTGACAATTGCCGCAATGATATTTGTGGTTACAATGTTTGTAGTGATAATATGTGCAACGACAACATTTGTTGTAGTATTATTTGCAGCTACTTTGTTTGTAGTAACAACATAGACAATAGTATTAACAATACTTAGAGTGATTACAACGATTTTGTGGCCACGAAATTTACTACGCGATGGTAGCAACAATGTTGACAACATTTGTAGCGATGATATGTGTAGCAGCTATGTTTGCAATGACAATATTTGCGGTGACAATTGTGGCAAAGATATTTGTTGCTATAATGTTTGTAGTGACAATATTTTCAACGACAACATTTGTTGAAGTGGTATTTGCAGCTACTTTGTTTATAGTACCAACATTGACAATTGTAGTGTCAATACTTAGAGTGATTACAATTGTGGTCATGATATTTACAACGCGATAGTTGCAACAATGTTCACAATATTCGAAGCGATGATATTTGCAGCAGCTATGTTTGCAATCACATTATTTGCGGTGACAATTGCTACATTGATATTTGTGGTTACAATGTTTGTAGTGACAATATTTGCAACGGCAACATTTGTTGTAATGGTATTTGCAGCTACTTTTTTTGTAGTAACAACATGGACATTTGTAGTGACAATACATTGAGTGATTACAATTGTTGCCATAATTTGTACAACGCGATGGTTGCAACAGTGTTGACAAGATTTGTAGCGATGATATTTGTAGCAGCTATGTTTGCAATAACAATATTTGCGGTGAAGATTGCTACATTGATATTCATGGTTACAGTGTTTGTAGTGACAATATTTGCAACGGCAACATTTGTTGTAGTAGTATTTGCAGCTACTTTGTTTGTAGTAACAACATGGATAGTAGTATTGATAATACTTAGAGTAATTACAACGATATTGTGGCCACAATATTTACAACGCGATGGTAGCAACAATGTTGACAGCATTTGTAGCGATGATATGTGTAGCAGCTATGTTTGCAATGACAATATTTGCGGTGACATTTGCTACTTTGATAGTTATGGTTATAATGTTTGTAGTGACAATATTAGCAACGGCAACATTTGTTGTAGTGGTATTTGCGGCTACTTTGTTTGTAGTAACAACATGGACATTTGTAGTGACAATATTTAGAGTGATTAGAATTGTGGTCATGAAATTTACAACGCGATGGTTGCAACAATGTTCACAATATTTGTACGCGATGATATATTAGCAGCTATGTTTGCAATACTTTATTTGCGGTGAAATTGCCGCAATGATATTTGTGGTTACAATGTTTGCAGTGACAATATTTGCAACGACAACATTTGTTGTAGTGGTATTTGCAGCTACTTTGTTTGTAGTAACAACATGGACTATTGTATTGATAATACTTAGAGTGATTACAAGTATTGTGGCCAGATATTTACAACGCGATGGTAGCAACAATTGACACATTTGTAGCGATGATATGTGTAGCAGCTATGTTTGCAATGACAATATTTGCGGTGACAATTTGCACATTGATATTTGTGGTTTACAATGTTTGTAGTGACAATATTGCAACGACAACATTTGTTGTAGTGGTATTTTGCAGCTACTTTGTTTGTAGTAACAAACATGGACATTTGTAGTGGACAATACTAGAGTGATTACAATTGTGGCATGAAATTTACTAACGCGATGGTTGCAACAATGTTGACAAATTTGTAGCGATGATATATTTAGCAGCTATGTTTGCATGCAATTCTTATTTGCGGTGACAATTGCCGCAATGATATTTGTGGTTCATATGTTTGTCAGTGACAATATTTGCAACGACAACATTTGTTGTAGTGGTATTTGCAGCTACTTTGTTGTAGTAACAACAATGGTACATTTGATAATACTTAGAGTGATTACCAATTGTGGCCATGATATTTACAAGCGATGTTTGCAACAATGTTACATTTGTAGCGATGATATTGTAGCAGCTATGTTTGCAATACATTATTTGCGGTGACAATTGCGCAATGATATTTGTGGTTACAATGTTTGTAGTGACAATATTTGCAACGGCAACATTTGTTGTAGTGGTATTTGCAGCTACTTTGTTTGTAGTAACAACATGGACATTTGTAGTAACAATACTTAGAGTGATTACAATTGTGGCATGAAATTTACACGCGATGGTTGCAACAATGTTACAATATTTGTAGCGATGATATTTTAGCAGCTATGTTTGCAATTCATATTTGCGGTGACAATTGGCAATGATATTTGTGTTACAATGTTTGTAGTGACAATATTTGCAACGACAACATTTGTTGAGTAGTATTTGCAGCTACTTTGTTTGTAGTACAACATGACAGTAGTATTGATAATACTTAGAGTGATTACAACGATATTGTGGTCCAGATATTTACAACGCGATGGTTAGCAACAATGTTGACACATTTGTTAGCGATGATATTGAGCAGCTATGTTTGCAATCACATTATTTGCGGTGACAATTGCTACATTGATATTGTGGTTACAATGTTTGTAGTGACAATATTTGCAACGGCAACATTTGTTGAAATGGTATTTGCAGCTACTTTGTTTGTAGTAACAACATGGACATTTGTAGTGACAATACATTGAGTGATTACAATTGTTGCCATAATTTGTACAACGCGATGGTAGCAACAATGTTGACAACATTTGTAGCGATGAATATTGTAGCAGCTATGTTTGCAATACAATATTTGCGGTGACATTGCTACATGATATTATGTGTTACAATGTTGTAGTGACAATATTTGCAACGGCAACATTTGTTATAGTAGTATTTGCAGCTACTTTGTTTGTAGTAACAACATGGATAGTAGTATTGATAATACTTAGAGTGATTACAACGATATTGTGGCCACGATATTTACAACGCGATGGTAGCAACAATGTTGACAGCATTTGTAGCGATGATATGTGTAGCAGCTATGTTTGCAATGACAATATTTGCGGTGACATTTGCTACATTGATAGTTGTGGTTATAATGTTTGTAGTGACAATATTAGCAACGGCAACATTTGTTGTAGTGGTATTTGCAGCTACTTTGTTTGTAGTAACAACATGGACATTTGTAGTGACAATATTAGAGTGATTACAATTGTGGTCATGAAATTTACAACGCGATGGTTGCAACAATGTTCACAATATTTCTAGCGATGATATATTTAGCAGCTATGTTTGCAATCTCTTTATTTGCGGTGACAATTGCCGCAATGATATTTGTGGTTACAATGTTTGCAGTGACAATATTTGCAACGACAACATTTGTTGTAGTAGTATTTGCAGCTACTTTGCTTTGTAGTAACAACATGGATAGTAGTATTGATAATACTTAGAGTGATTACAACGATATTGTGGCCACGATATTTACAACGTGACGGTAGCAACAAACTTGACAGCACTTGTAGCAATGATATGTGTAGCAGCTATGTTTGCAATGACAGTATCTGCGGTGACATTTGCTACATTGATATTTGTGGTTACAATGTTTGTAGTGACAATATTTGCAACGGCAACATTTGTTGTAGTGGTATTTGCAGCTACTTTGTTCGTAGTAACAACGTGGAAATTTGTAGTAACAATACTTAGAGTGATTAGAATTGTGGTCATGAAATTTACAACGCGACGGTTGCAACAATGTTCAGAATATTTGTAGGGATGATATTTTTAGCAGCTATGTTTGCAATCTCTTTCTTTGCGGTGACAATTGCCGCAATGATATTTGTGGTTACAATGTTTGCAGTGACAATATTTGCAACAACAACATTTGTTGTAGTAGTATTTGTAGCTACTCTGTTTGTAGCAACAACATGGACAATAGTATTGATAATACTTGGAGTGATTACAACGATATTGTGGCCACGATATTTACAACGCGATGGTAGCAACAATGTTGACAGCATTTATAGCGATGATATGTGTAGCAGCTATGTTTGCAATGACAATATTTGCGGTGACATTTGCTACATTGATATTTGTGGTTACAATGTTTGTAGTGACAATATTTGCAACGGCAACATTTGTTGTAGTGGTATTTGCAGCTACTTTGTTTGTAGTAACAACATGGATATTTGTAGTGACAATACTAAGAGTGATTACAATTGTGATCATGAAATTTACAACGCGATGGTTGCAACAATGTTCACAATATTTGTAGCGATGATATTTTTAGCAGCTATGTTTGCAATCTCTTTATTTGCGGTGACAATTGCCGCATTGATATTTGTGGTTACAATGTTTGTAGTGACAATATTTGCAACAACAACATTTGTTGTAGTAGTATTTGCAGCTACTCTGTTTGTAGTAACAACATGGACAGTAGTATTGGTAATACTTAGAGTGATTACAACGATATTGTGGCCACGATATTTACAACGCGATGGTAGCAACAATGTTGACAGCATTTGTAGCAATGATATGTGTAGCAGCTGTGTTTGCAATGACAATATTTGCGGTGACATTTGCTACATTGATATTTGTGGTTACAATGTTTCTAGTGACAATATTAGCAACGACAACATTTGTTGTAGTGGTATTTGCAGCTACTTTGTTTGTAGTAACAACATGGATATTTGTAGTGACAATACTAAGAGTGATTACAATAGTGAACATGAAATTTACAACGCGATGGTTGCAACAATGTTCACAATATTTGTAGCGATGATATTTTTAGCAGCTATGTTTGCAATCTCTTTATTTGCGGTGACAATTGCCGCAATGATATTTGTGGTTACAATGTTTGCAGTGACAATATTTGCAACAACAACATTTGTTGTAGTAGTATTTGCATCTACTTTGTTTGTAGTAACAACATAGACAGTAGTATTGATAATACTTAGAGTGATTACAACGATCTTGTGGCCACGATATTTACAACGGTACGGTAGCAACAATGTTGACAACATTTGTAGCGATGATATGTGTAGCAGCTATGTTTGCAATGACAATATTTGCGGTGACATTTGCTACATTGATATTTGTGGTTACAACGTTAGTAGTGACAATATTTGCAACGACAACATTTGTTGTAGTGGTATTTGCAGCTACTTTTTTTGAAGTAACAACATTGATTTTTGTAGTGACAATACTAAGAGTGATTACAATTGTGATCATGAAATTTACAACGCGATGGTTGCAACAATGTTCACAATATTTGTAGCGATGATATTTTTAGCAGCTATGTTTGCAATCTCTTTATTTGCGGTGACAATTGCCGCAATGATATTTGTGGTTACAATGTTTGCAGTGACAATATTTGCAACAACAACATTTGTTGTAGTAGTATTTGCATCTACTTTGTCTGTAGTAACAACATAGACAGTAGTATTGATAATACTTAGAGTGATTACAACGATCTTGTGGCCACGATATTTACAACGGTACGGTAGCAACAATGTTGACAGCATTTGTAGCAATGATATGTGTAGCAGCTATGTTTGCAATGACAATATTTACGGTGACATTTGCTACATTGATATTGGTGGTTGCAATGTTTGTAGTGACAATATTTGCAACGGCAACATTTGTTGTAGTGGTATTTGTAGCTACTTTGTTTGTAGTAACAACATGGATATTTGTAGTGACAATACTAAGAGTGATTACAATTGTGATCATGAAATTTACAACGCGATGGTCGCAACAATGTTCACAATATTTGTAGCGATGATATTTTTAGCAGCTATGTTTGCAATCTCTTTATTTGCGGTGACAATTGCCGCAATGATATTTGTGGTTACAATGTTTGTAGTGACAATATTTGCAACAACAACATTTGTTGTATTAGTATTTGCAGCTACTATGTTTGTTGTAACAACATGGACAGTAGTATTGATAATACTTAGAGTGATTACAACAATATTGTGGCCACGATATTTACAACGCGATGGTAGCAACAATGTTGACAGCATTTGTAGCAATGATATGTGTAGCAGCTGTGTTTGCAATGACAATATTTGCGGTGACATTTGCTACATTGATATTTGTGGTTACAATGTTTCTAGTGACAATATTAGCAACGGCAACATTTGTTGTAGTGGCATTTGCAGCTACTTTGTTTGTAGTAACAACATGGATATTTGTAGTGACAATACTAAGAGTGTGATCATGAAATTTACAACGCGATGGTTGCAACAATGTGCACAATATTTGTTGCGATGATAATTTTAGCAGCTATGTTTGCAATCTCTTTATTTGCGGTGACAATTGCCGCAATGATATTTGTGGTTACAATGTTTGCAGTGACAATATTTGCAACAACAACATTTGTTCTAGTAGTATTTGCAGCTACTTTGTTTGTAGTAACAACATGGACAGTAGTATTGATAATACTTAGAGTGATTACAACGATATTGTGGCCACGATATTTACAACGTGATGGTAGCAACAGTGTTGACAGCATTTGTAGCGATGATATGTGTAGCAGCTATGTTTGCAATGACAATATTTGCGGTGACATTTGCTACATTGATATTTGTGGTTACAATGTTTGTAGTGACAATATTTGCAACGGCAAC
This sequence comes from Laguncularia racemosa, assembly GCA_037954665.1. Classification (NCBI taxonomy): domain Eukaryota; kingdom Viridiplantae; phylum Streptophyta; class Magnoliopsida; order Myrtales; family Combretaceae; genus Laguncularia; species Laguncularia racemosa. The sequence continues at coordinate 209,706 of JBBMOL010000328.1, forward strand.
ATTTGTTGTAGTGGTATTTGCAGCTACTTTGTTTATAGTAAGAACATGGATATTTGTAGTGACAATACTAAGAGTGATTACAATTGTGATCATGAAATTTACAACGCGATGGTTGCAACAATGTTCACAATATTTGTTGCGATGATATTTTTAGCAGCTATGTTTGCAATCTCTTTATTTGCGGTGACAATTGCCGCAATGATATTTGTGGTTACAATGTTTGTAGTGACAATATTTGCAACGACAACATTTGTTGTAGTTGTATTTGCAACTACTTTGTTTGTAGTAACAACATGGACAGTAGTATTGATAATACTTAGAGTGATTACAACGATATTGTGGCCACGATATTTACAACGGTACGGTAGCAACAATGTTGACAGCATTTGTAGCGATGATATGTGTAGCAGCTATGTTTGCAATGACAATATTTGCGGTGACATTTGCTACATTGATATTTGTGGTTACAATGTTTGTAGTGACAATATTTGCAACGACAACATTGTTGAAGTGGTATTTGCAGCTACTTTGTTTGTAGTACCAACATGGACATTTATTGTGTCAATACTTAGAGTGATTACAATTGTGGTCATGATATTTACAACGCGATGGTTGCAACAATGTTCACAATATTTGTAGCGATGATATTTGTAGCAGCTATATTTGCAATCACATTATATGAGGTGACAATTGCCGCATTGATATTTGTGGTTACAATGTTTGTAGTGACAATATTTATAACGACAACATTTTTTGTAGTTGTATTGCAGCTAGTTTGTTTGAAGTAACAACATGGACATTTGTAGTAACAATACATAGAGTGATTACGATTGTTGCCAAAATTTGTTCAACGCGATGGTGGCAACAATGTTGAGAACATTTGTTGCGATGATATTTGTAGCAGCTATGTTTGCAATGACAATATTTGCGGTGACAATTATTTGCAGCTACTTTGTTTGAAGTAACAACATGGACATTGTAGTAACAATACATAGAGTGATTACAATTGTTGCCATATTTGTACAACGCGATGGTGCAACAATGTTGACAACATTTGTAGCGTTGATATTTGTAGCAGCTATCTTTGCAATGACAATATTTGCGGTGACAATTGTGGCAATGATATTCTTGCAATAATGTTTGTAGTGACAATATTTTCACGACAATATTTTGAGTGTATTTGCTGCTATTTGTTTGTAGTACCAACATGGACATTTAGTGTCAATACTAGAGTGATTACAATTGTGGTCATGATATTTACAACGCGATGGTTGCAACAATGTTCACAACATTTGTAGCGATGATATTTGTAGCAGCTATGTTTGCAATCACATTATATGAAGTGACAATTGCCGCATTGATATTTGTGGTTACATTGTTTGTAGTGACAATATTTATAACGATAACATTTTTTGTAGTTGTATTTGCAGCTACTTTTTTTGATGTAACAACATGGACATTTGTAGTAACAATACATATAGTGATTACAATTGTTGCCATAATTTGTACAACGCGATGGTAGCAACTATGTTGACAACATTTGTAGCAGCTATGTTTTCAATGACAATATTTGCGGTGACAATTGTTGCAATGATATTTGTTGCAATAATGTTTGTAGTGACTTTATTTTCAACGACAGCATTTGTTGAAGTGGTATTTGCAGCTACTTTGTTTGTAGTACCAACATGGACATTTATTGTGTCAATACTTAGAGTGATTACAATTGTGGTCATGATATTTACAACGCGATGGTTGCAACAATGTTCACAATATTTGTAGCGATGATATTTGTAGCAGCTATATTTGCAATCACATTATATGAGGTGACAATTGCCGCATTGATATTTGTGGTTACAATGTTTGTAGTGACAATATTTATAACGACAACATTTTTTGTAGTTGTATTTGCAGCTAGTTTGTTTGAAGTAACAACATGGACATTTGTAGTAACAATACATAGAGTGATTACGATTGTTGCCAAAATTTGTTCAACGCGATGGTGGCAACAATGTTGAGAACATTTGTTGCGATGATATTTGTAGCAGCTATGTTTGCAATGACAATATTTGCGGTGACAATTGTGGCAATGATATTTGTTGCAATAATTTGCAGTGAACAATTTTCACACAACATTTGTGAAGTGGTATTGCAGCTAGTTTATTTGAGTACCAACATGGAATTTATAGTGTCAATACTTAGAGTGATTACAATTGTGTCATGATATTTACAACGCGATGGTTGCAACAATGTTCACAATATTTGTAGCGGTGTATTTGTAGCAGCTATGTTTGCAATCACAATATATGAGGTGACAATTGGCATGATATTTGTAGTTACAATGTTTGTAGTGACAATATTTTAGGCACATTTTTTGTAGTTGTATTTGCAGTACTTTGTTTGAAGTACAACATGGACATTTGTGTACAATACATAAATGACTACAATTGTTGCATAATTTCTACATCGCGATGTAGCAACAATGTTCACACATTTGTAGCGATATATGTAGCAGCTATGTTTGCAATCACATTTATGAAGTGACAATTGCCGCATTGATATTTGGTACATTGTTTGTATGACAATATTTATAACGATAACATTTTTTTGTAGTTGTATTTGCAGCTACTTTTTTGATGTAACAACATGACATTTGAGTAACAATACAATATGATTACAATTGTTGCCATAATTTGTACAACCATGGTACAACTATGTTGACAACATTTGTAGCAGTATGTTTTCAATGACAATATTTGCGGTGACAATTGTTCAATGATATTTGTTGCAATAATGTTTGTAGTGACTTATTTTCAACGACAGCATTGTTGAAGTGGTTTTGCAGCTACTTTGTTTGTAGTACCAACATGGACATTATTGTGTCAATACTTAGAGTGATTACAATTGTGGTCATGATATTTACAACGCGATGGTTGCAACAATTTCACATATTTAGCGATGATATTTGTAGCAGCTATATTTGCATCACATTATATGAGTGACAATTGCCGCATTGATATTTGTGGTACAATGTTTGTAGTGACAATTTTATAACGAAACATTTTTGTAGTTGTATTTGCAGCTAGTTTGTTTGAAGTAACAACATGGACATTTGTAGTAACAATACATAGAGTGATTACGATTGTTGCCAAATTTGTTCAACGCGATGGTGGCAACAATGTTGAAACATTGTTGCATGATATTTGTAGCAGCTATGTTCAATGACAATATTTGCGTGACAATTGTGGCAATGATATTTGTTGCAATAATGTTTGCATGACAATATTTTCAACGACAACATTTGTTGAAGTGGTATTTGCAGCTAGTTTGTTTGGAGTACCAACATGGACATTTATATGTCAATACTTAGAGTGATTACAATTGTGGTCATGATATTTACAACGCGATGGTTGCAACAATGTTCACAATATTTGTAGCGGGATATTTGTAGCAGCTATGTTGCAATCACAATATATGAGGTGACAATTGCCGCATTGATATTTGTGTTACAATGTTGTTATGACAATATTTTTAGGCAACATTTTTTGTAGTTGTATTTGCAGCTACTTTGTTGAAGTAACAACATGGACATTTGTAGTAACAATATATAAAGTGATTACAATTGTTGCCATAATTTGTACAACGAGATGGTAGCAACAATGTTGACAACATTTGTAGCGATGATATTCATAGCAGCTATGTTTGCAATAACAATATTTGCGTTGACAATTCAGGCAACGATATTTGTTGCAATAATGTTTGTAGTGACAATATTTTCAACGACAACATTTGTTGAAGTGGTACTTGCAGCTACTTTGTTTGTAGTACCAACATAGAGATTTGTAGTGTCAATATGATGTGCTCAAAGAAAGGGATTCAAGCACATACAAATAGAAGGGATGAAATCACTATGATCATCCACGGTGCAAGAAGGAAAATAGCCTCAAATTCCAAATGAATCCGAAATTGTTATGATAACAATGTATGATATAACAACGATTGCTAGATAGAAAATGAAAGGGGATTCAAATTCAATTCGAAAAGTTTATTCCAAATTCCGAAATTTAGAACCCTAATTTGACTAGAACAAAAACAACATAAAATAACTAAATCCTCACCAGATATGACGCACTAGTTTGGAGTTAGGATCAACTTGTAATTTGTTGATTTAACACACAACAAATCCAAGCCGACTCGCCACAATTTCACTAATGAAATTGATAAGAGAAAATTCTTGAAAGAGGTACTCTCTCTCACGGCAAAGGGGGTGTTTTTCTCAAATGTTCAAAAACCTTCCTCAAAAATCCTGATTTGCAAGTATTTATACTTGCACCCTTTAGGGTTAAAATAACAAGAAAATCACAACTCTGCCACTATAGGGTGGCCGGTCCTAAAGTTAAAAATACAACCAAATAAAATGTTCCAAAAGCTTACAAAATAAATGGTTCAAACATAAATTACAAGTAAAGAAAATAATCTTCAGCTGGCTAGCTTCATATTGGAATCCGTCGGTTCAACTCATCGCCGGTTCAGGTCGGTCCATAGATAACCCACAAGCTGAGTCTTAGTGAGTTTGTCCATCGCCTTGTGAAACCAAATAAGTATACCTGTTGGAACATACAATTCATGATTAAGATAAAAGAGGTTAGATAATAATTTATTCCGAGGTTGATCTGCTCGAAATGGGCCCTCATCGCCAAGATTTGAAATCCTTCAATTTTTGTCCTAATGATAGGTCTTGTCGGATTTTGATTCCCATCATCTCCTCGGACCTCAAAAAGATTTGACCTCAAATCTTGCTGTTCAAATGCAGCAGAGACTCTGTTTCCCAAAAGTAATCCATCTGAAGGAGTATCTCTACAGAATCCCAATATTTGAAATACCATAGTAGATGATTGTTTTCTTTCCTCCATCTCTAGGATATATCTCTCCTGTAACAAAAACAAGGACTCGTTATCGACTGATGTTTCCTCTATCTCAACACTTTCCATCGAGTTTGTTTCCTCTTTTTCTGACTCATCCATGTTATGCTGATCCCTAGAGTCTTCTAATAGTTGGTCCAACTGATCATTATCCTCTGAAACCCCTGAAGGTTGGCACAGTGGTGTTTGACAACTTTCATCTATGGAACCCTTATCATCAAGTGAAGGCATCTGTAGCTCTACACACTCTGAGCCTTTAGGTGGTCTAAATTCCATTTCTGGGAATGGTTTAAGCCCAAAATTATCAACTCTATCTTCTCTAAGAGCATGATAATCTCCCTTTGCTCTAGGTGGCTCCTGAAGGTGTACCACTGGTGGGGGTGGCAATGTCATCCTATCAATCTTTGTTGCTAATGTAGCAACAAGTTTTCTAAGGTTCCGAAGTTGTTCATCTAAGGTCCTCCCACCTGCAACATTAGAACCCTGACCTCCACCAACTCGACTATATGCTACATCACTCCTTCCTCCATTCACACTATTAATAGACATTTTTGTGGATGCAATCTATTTGATGTACCAATGTAATGTCTAGTAATTGTAGCACACTTGCTTCACAAAACAATTCACGCCAAAACCAACTCACTCCGCCACTTGTACACTTTACACACAACACACTAAATTTACGCAACAATAATATGTTGCAACCCTTCACTTCCGCGGTAGCAACAATCAAAGTTAACTAAGATGTTTCTTTAAATGGTTACAACAACAAGAAATGGAAACAACAACAATTCACTCCCACTTCAACCGCAACTTATCTACTTACACGGCAACAAATTCACAAGTGACACCCTTAATGCAACTTTGCCACAAATGGTAAGAATCAATTTCAAATTCAAATGAAATATAATCAATACCACTCTTAACTACTTGAAGTAATTGGATGTGTTTCAATTCAAATTGTTTCCTCTTCTACCACGCAAATTCAAATCTTGAAATTATACACTTCCACTTCCAATTTGCACACACAACACCATATACACTCCTACAGACTCACGGTGCACTATATCCACTTCAACACAATTTTTTTTTTCAACCGAAATTAACATAAGAAGGCAGCATTTAAATTTGAAAATCAATTCACTTCACTAATTGCAACTCCTCCACATTTGGTAAGATGCAAATTTTCAAATTCAAACAAGCACAATTAACTCCTTCACTCTTAATGCTTGTTTTGAAATCAAATAACTTCCTTTCTTACACACTAATCAAATCTGAAAATTGCACATATCCTTCCATAATTCCGAATTCCACAATGCAATACAAACACAATTCTCTTCCTACACAATTGCACTTCTTAACTTGCACTAAATCTCCTCCTCCTTCATGGTGAAGTCAAGACAAAAAGTTACAACAAGATATCCACTTCTACAACAACAAGTTTCAACTTCCGAAGCAAGATAATCATGCCACTTAGTACCAATATAAACAATTCAATTAATCCTCAATTTCAACAAGGATCAATCACGTAAACATCAAGGTAACAACAACAAAAAATTACATTCACTTTGTTCCGAATTTCCACTCCCCTACAATTCGGTTCACAATGGTAATACCAAAAAAAAAAAACTTTCAATTCTCAAACTTCAATCAACAAAATCCTTCTCATAAACTCTCAATTAATTCACGGCAAGATGGAAACCAAGGACAATCCTAATTGCAACAATCCCTCCTCTTAATCATAAGAAACTCACGGCAATAGGAAGATAACAATATAAGAATCAAAAATCTCAAATTCAACAATCCCTCCTCTTAAACCTTAAGCAACTCACGACAATATGAAGATAACAATATAAGGATCAAAATCTCAATTGCAACAGTCCCTCCTCTTAAACCTTAAGCAACTCAAGACAATATGAAGATAACAATATAAGGATCAAAATCTCAATTGCAACAATCCCTCCTCTTAAACCTTAAGCTCTGATACCAAATTATGATGTGCTCAAAGAAAGGGATTCAAGCACATACAAATAGAAGGGATGAAATCACTATGATCATCCACGGTGCAAGAAGGAAAATAGCCTCAAATTCCAAATGAATCCGAAATTGTTATGATAACAATATATGATATAACAACGATTGCTAGATAGAAAATGAAAGGGGATTCAAATTCAATTCGAAAAGTGATTCCAAATTCCGAAATTTAGAACCCTAATTTGACTAGAACAAAAACAACATAAAATAACTAAATCCTCACCAGATATGACGCACAAGTTTGGAGTTAGGATCAACTTGTAATTTGTTGATATAACACACAACAAATCTAAGCCCACTCGCCACAATTTCACTAATGAAATTGATAAGAGCAAATGCTTGAAAGAGGCACTCTCTCTCACGGCAAAAGGGGGTGTTTTTCTCAAATGTTCAAAAACCTTCCTCAAAAATCCTGATTTGCAAGTATTTATACTTGCACCCTTTAGGGTTAAAATAACAAGAAAATCACAACTATGCCACTATAGGGTGGCCGGTCCTAAAGTTAAAAATACAACCAAATAAAATGTTCCAAAAGCTTACAAAATAAATGGTTCAAACATAAATTACAAGTAAACAAAATAATCTTCAGCAGGCTAGCTTCATAGTGGAATCCGTCGGTTCAACTCATCGCCGGTTCAGGTCGGTCCATAGATAACCCACAAGCTGAGTCTTAGTGAGTTTGTCCATCGCCTTGTGAAACCAAATAAGCATACCTGTTGGAACATACAATTCATGATTAAGATAAAAGAGGTTAGATAATAATTTATTCCGAGGTTGATCTGCTCGAAATGGGCCCTCATCGCCAAGATTTGAAATCCTTCAATTTTTGTCCTAATGATAGGTCTTGTCGGATTTTGATTCCCATCACAATACTTAGAGTGATTACAATTGTGGTCATGATATTTACAACGCGATGGTTGCAACAATGTTCACAATATTTGTAGCGATGATATTTGTAGCAGCTATGTTTGCAATCACATTACACGAGGTGACTATTGCCGCATTGATATTTGTGGTTACAATGTTTGTAGTGACAATATTTATAACGACAACATTTTTCGTAGTTGTATTTGCAGCTACTTTGTTTGAAGTAACAACATGGACATTTGTAGTAACAATACATAGAGTGATTACAATTGTTGCCATAATTTGTACAACGCGATGGTAGCAACAATGTTGACAACATTTGTAGCGATGATATTTGTAGCAGCTATGTTTGCAATGACAATATTTGTGGTGACAATTGTGGCAATGATATTTGTCGCAATAATGTTTGTAGTGACAATATTTTCAACGACAACATTTGTTGAAGTGGTATTTGCAGCTACTTTGTTTGTAGTACCAATATGGACATTTATAGTGTCAATACTTAGAGTGATTACAATTGTGGTCATGATATTTACAACGCGATGGCTGCAACAATGTTCACAATATTTGTAGCGATGAAATTTGTAGCAGCTATGTTTGCAATCACATTATATGAGGTGACTATTGCCGCATTGATATTTGTGGTTACAATGCTTGTAGTGACAATATTTATAATGACAACATTTTTCATTGTTGTATTTGCAGCTACTTTGTTTGAAGTAACAACGTGGACATTTGTAGTAACAATACACAGAGTGATTACAATTGTTGCCATAATTTGTACAACGCGATGGTAGCAACAATATTGACAACATTTGTAGCGATGATATTTGTAGCAGCTATGTTTGCAATGACAATATTTGTGTGACAAATTGTGGCAATGATTATTTGTGCATAATGTTTGTAGTGACAATATTTTCAATGACAACATTTGTTGAAGTGGTATTTCCAGCTACTTTGTTTGTAGTACCAACATGGACATTTGTAGTGTCAATACTCAGATTGATTAGAATTGTGGTCATGATATTTACAACGCGATGGTTGCAACAATGTTCACAATATTTGTAGCGATGACATTTGTAGCAGCTATGTTTGCAATCACATTATATGAGGTGACTATTGCCGCATTGATATTTGTGGTTACAATGCTTGTAGTGACAATATTTATAACGACAACATTTTTCATAGTTGTATTTGTAGCTACTTTGTTTGAAGTAACAACATGGACATTTGTAGTAACAATACATAGAGTGATTACAATTGTTGCCATAATTTGTACAACGCGATGGTAGCTACAATGTTGACAACATTTGTAGCGATGATATTTGTAGCAGCTATGTTTGCAATGACAATATTTGTGGTGGCAATTGTGGTAATGATATTTGTGCAATAAGTTGTAGATGACATAATTTTTCAACGACAACATTTGTTGAAGTGATATTTGGCAGCTACTTTGTTTGTAGTACCAACATGGACATTTATAGTGTCAATACTTAGAGTGATTACAATTGTGGTCATGATATTTACAACGCGATGGTTGCAACAATGTTCACAATATTTGTAGCGATGATATTTGTAGCAGCTATGTTTGCAATCACATTATATGAGGTGACAATTGCCGCAATGATATTTGGTTACAAGTTTGTAGTGACAATATTATAACGACAACATTTTTTGTAGTTGTATTTGCAGCTACTTTGTTTGAAGTAACAACATGGACATTTGTAGTAACAATACATAGAGTGATTACAATTGTTGCCATAATTTGTACAACGCGATGGTAGCAACAATGTTGACAACATTTGTAGCGATGATATGTGTAGCAGCTATGTTTGCAATGACAATATTTGCGGTGACAATTGTGGCAATGATATTTGTTGCAATAATGTTTGTAGTGACAATATTTTCAACGACAACATTTGTTGAAGTGGTATTTGCAGCTACTTTGTTTGTAGTACCAACATGGACATTTGTAGTGTCAATACTTAGAGTGATTACAATTGTGGTCATGATATTTACAACGCGATGGTTGCAACAATGTTCACAATATTTGTAGCGATGATATTTGTAGCAGCTATGTTTGCAATCACATTATATGAGGTGACTATTGCCGCATTGATATTTGTGGTTACAATGCTTGTAGTGACAATATTTATAACGACAACATTTTTCATAGTTGTATTTGCAGCTACTTTGTTTGAAGTAACAACATGGACATTTGTAGTAACAATACATAGAGTGATTACAATTGTTGCCATAATTTGTACAACGCGATGGTAGCTACAATGTTGACAACATTTGTAGCGATGATATTTGTAGCAGCTATGTTTGCAATGACAATATTTGTGGTGGCAATTGTGGCAATGATATTTGTCGCAATAATGTTTGTAGTGACAATATTTTCAACGACAACATTTGTTGAAGTGATATTTGCAGCTACTTTGTTTGTAGTACCAACATGGACATTTATAGTGTCAATACTTAGACTGATTACAATTGTGGTCATGATATTTACAACGCGATGGTTGCAACAATGTTCACAATATTTGTAGCGATGATATTTGTAGCAGCTATGTTTGCAATCACATTATATGAGGTGACAATTGCCGCATTGATATTAGTGGTTACAACGTTTGTAGTGACAATATTTATAACGATAACATTTTTTGTTGTTGTATTTGCAGCTACTTTGTTTGAAGTAACAACGTGGACATTTGTAGTAACAATACACAGAGTGATTACAATTGTTGCCATAATTTGTGCAAAGCGATGGTAGCAACAATATTGACAACATTTGTAGCGATGATATGTGTAGCAGCTATGTTTGCAATGACAATATTTGCTGTGACAAATGTGGCAATAATATTTGTTGCCATAATGTTTGTAGTGACAATATTTTCAATGACAACATTTGTTGAAGTGGTATTTCCAGCTACTTTGTTTGTAGTACCAACATGGACATTTGTAGTGTCAATACTCAGATTGATTAGAATTGTGGTCATGATATTTACAACGCGATGGTTGCAACAATGTTCACAATATTTGTAGCGATGACATTTGTAGCAGCTATGTTTGCAATCACATTATATGAGGTGACAATTGCCGCATTGATATTTGTGGTTACAATGTTTGTAGTGACAATATTTATTAGGACAACATTTTTTGTAGATGTATTTGCAGCTACTTTGTTTGAAGTAACAACATGGACATTTGTGGTAATAATACATAGTGTGATTACGATTGTTGCCATAATTTGTTCAACGCGATGGTAGCAACCGTGTTGACAACATTTGTAGCGATGATATGTGTAGCAGCTATGTTTGCAATGACAGTATTTGCAGTGACAATTGTGGCAATGATATTTGTTGCTATAACGTTTGTAGTGACAATATTTTAAACGACAACATTTGTTGAAGTGATATTTGCAGCTACTTTGTTTGTAGTACCAACATGGACATTTATAGTGTCAATACTTAGAGTGATTACAATTGTGGTTATGATATTTACAACGCGATGGTTGCAGCAATGTTCACAATATATGTAGCGATGATATTTGTAGCAGCTATGTTTGCAATCACATTATATGAGGTGACAATTGCCGTAGTGATATTTGTGCTTACAATGTTTGTAGTGACAATATTTATAACGACAACATTTTTCGTCGCTGTATTTGCAGCTACATTGTTTGAAGTAACAACATGGACATTTGTAGTAACAATACACAAAGTGATTACCATTGTTGCCATAATTTGTACAATGCGATGGTAGCAACAATGTTGACAACATTTGTAGCAGCTATGTTTCCAATGACAATATTTGCGGTGACAATTGTGGCAAAGATATTTGTTGCAATAATGTTTGTAGTGACAATATTTTCAACGACAACATTTGTTGAAGTGGTATTTGCAGCTAGTTTGTTTGTAGTACCAACATGGACATTTATTGTGTCAATACTTAGAGTGATTACAATTGTGGTCATGATATTTAAACCGCGATGGTTGCAACAATGTTCACAATATTTGCAGCGATGATATTTGTAGCAGCTATGTTTGCATTCACATTATATGAGGTGACAATTGCCGCATTGATATTTGTGGTTACAATGTTTGTAGTGGCAATATTTATAACGACAACACTTTTTGTAGTTGTATTTGCAGCTACTTTGTTTGAAGTAACAACATGGACATTTGTAGTAACAATACATAGAGTGATTACGATTGTTGCCATAATTTGTTCTACGCGATGGTACCAACACAGTTGACAACATTTGTAGCGATGATATGTGTAGCAGCTATGTTTGCAATGACAATATTTGCAGTGACAATTGTGGCAATGATATTTGTTGCTATAATGTTAGTAGTGACGATATTTTCAACGACAACATTTGTTGAAGTGGTATTTGCAGCTACTTTGTTTGAAGTACCAACATGGACATTTGTAGTGTGAATACTTAGAGTGATTACAATTGTGGTCATGATATTTACAACGCGATGGTTGCAACAATGTTTATAATATTTGTAGTGATGATATTTGTAGCAGCTATGTTTGCAATCACATTATATGGGGTGACTATTGCCGCATTGATTTTTGCGGTTACAATGTTTATAGCGACAATATTTGCAACGACAACATTTTTTGTTGTTGTATTTGCGGCTACTTTGTTTGAAGTAACAACATGGACATTTGTAGTAACAATACATAGAGTCATTACAATTGTTGCCATAATTTGTACAACGCGATGCTAGCAACAATGTTGGCAACATTTGTAGCGATGATATTTGTTGCAGCTATTTTTGCAATGACAATATTTGCGGTGACAATTGTGGCAATGATATTTGTTGCAATAATGTTTGTAGTGACAATATTTTCAACGAAAACATTTGTTGAAGTGGTATTTGCAGCTAGTTTGTTTGTAGTACCAACATGGAAATTTATAGTGTCAATACTTAGGCTGATTACAATTGTGGTCATGATATTTACAACGCGATGGTTGCAACAATGTTCACAATATTTGTAGCGATGATATTTGTAGCAGCTATGTTTGCAATCACATTATATGAGGTGACAATTGCCGCATTGATATTTGTGGTTCCAATGTTTGTAGTGACAATATTTATAACGACAACATTTTTTGTAGTTGTATTTGCAGCTACTTTGTTTGAAGTAACAACATGGTCATTTGTAGTAACAATACATAGAGTGATTACGAGTGTTGCCATAATTTGTTCAACGCGTTGGTAGCAACAATGTTGACAACATTTGTAGCGATGACATGTGTAGCAGCTATGTTTGCAAAGACAATATTTGCAGTGACAATTATGGCAATGATATTTGTTGCTATAATGTTTGTAGTGACAATATTTTCAACGACAACATTTGTTGAAGTGGTATTTGCAGCTACTTTTTTTGTAGTACCAACATGGACATTTGTAGTGTGAATACTTAGAGTGATTACAATTGTGGTCATTATATTTACAACGCGATTGTTGCAACAATGTTCACAATATATGTAGCGATGATATTTGTAGCAGCTATTTTTGCAATCACATTATTTACGGTGACATTTGCCACAATGATATTTGCGGTTACAATGTTTGTTGTGACAATATTAGCAACGACAACATTTTTTGTTGTTGTATTTGCAGCTACTTTGTTTGAAGTAACAACATGGATATTTGTAGTAATGATACATAGAGTGATTACGATGGTTGCCATAATTTGTTCAACGCGATGGTAGCAATAATGTTGACAACATTTGTAGCCATGATATGTGTAGCAGCTATGTTTGCAATGACAATATTTGCAGTGACAATTGTGGCAATGATATTTTTTGCAATAATGTTTGTAGTGACAATATTTTCAACGACAACATTTGTTGAAGTGGTATTTGCAGCTACTTTGTTTGTAGTACCAACATGGACATTTGTAGTGCGAATACTTTGAGTGATTACAATTGTGGTCATGATGTTTACAACGCGATGGTTGCAACAATGTTTACAATATTTGTAGCGATGATATTTGTAGCAGCTATGTTTGCAATCACATTATATGAGGTGACTATTACCGCATTGATTTTTGCGGTTACAATGTTTGTAGTGACAATATTTGCAACGACAACATTTTTTGTTGTTGTATTTGCAGCTACTTTGTTTGAAGTAACAACATGGACTTTTGTAGTAACAATACATAGAGTCATTACAATTGTTGCCTTAATTTGTACTACGCGATGGTAGCAACAATGTTGGCAACATTTGTAGCGATGATATTTGTTGCAGCTATGTTTTGCAGTGACAATATTTGCGGTGACAGTTGTGGCAATGATATTTGTTGCAATAATGTTTGTAGTGACAACATGGACAGTAGTATTGATAATACTTAAAGTGATTACAACGATATTGTGGCCACGATATTTACAATGCGGTGGTATCAACAATGTTGACAGCATTTGTAGCGATGATATGTGTAGCAGCTATGTTTGCAATGACAATATTTGCGGTGACAATTGTGGCAATGATATTTGTGGCTATAATGTTGTAGTGACAATATTTTCAACGACAACATTTGTTGAAGTGGTATTTGCAGCTAGTTTGTTTGTAGTAACAACATGGACATTTGTAGTGTCAATACTCAGAGTGATTGTAATTGTGGTCATCATATTTACAACGCGTTGGTTGTAACAATGTTCACAATATTTGTAGCGATGATATTTGTAGCAGCTATGTTTGCAATCACATTATTTGCGGTGACAATTGCTGCAATGATATTTGTGGTTACAATTTTTGTGGTGACAATATTTGCAAGGACAACATTTTTTGTAGTTATATTTGCAGCTACTTTGTTTGAAGTAACAACATGGAGATTTGTAGTTACAATACATAGAGTGATTATAATTGTTGCAATAATTTGTACAACGCGATGGTAGCAACAATGTTGAAAAGATTTGTAGCGATGATATGTGTAGCAGCTATGTTTGCAATGACAATATTTGCGGTGACAATTGTGGCAATGATATTTGTGGCTATAATGTTGTAGTGACAATATTTTCAACGACAACATTTGTTGAAGTGGTATTTGTAGCTACTTTGTTTGTAGTACCAACATGGACATTTGTAGTGTCAATACTTAGAGTGATTACAATTATGGTCATGATATTTACAACGCAATGGTTGCAACAATGTTCACAATATTTGTAGCAGCTATGTTTGCAATCACATTATTTGTGGTGACAGTTGCCGCAATGATATTTGTGGTTACAATGTTTGTAGTGACAATATTTGCAACGACAACATTTTTTGTAGTTGTATTTGCATCTACTTTGTTTGAAGTAACAACATGGACATTTGTAGTAACAATACATAGAGTGATTACAATTGTTGCCATAATTTGTTCAACGCGATGGTAGCAACAATGTTGACAACATTTTTAGCGATGATATTTGTAGCAGCTATGTTTGCAATGACAATATTTACGATGACAATTGCCACATCGATATTTGTGGTTACAATGTTTGTAGTGACAATATTTGCAATGGCAACATTTGTTGTAGTGGTATTGATGTGCCTAAACACACTTAAAAGCACATCCAAAAGACTTAAGAAAAGTTATCTCAAGTCTAGGCAAAATCGGATCCAAAAATGGCACTTTTCAAATGAAACCTAATGATGAAATGATGAAATTCAAACAACTAATGATATAATCTGAATACCACAATGGAAATGGCTTCTAACAACACTCTAATTTCATATAATCCACGAAAATGAAGCCTCAATTTGATAAAAGAAAACCGTAACGAAACAATCCCTTTTCCAATGGTGAAAATCACGTTAACAAGGAAATCCTTAAAGATGAATTGAATCAACTTGATAATTCCTTCAAATAATCATATGAATTCGTGACTACAACAAGTAAATCTTACCAAGAATGTTCTAATCCAACCCTAGATATTACACACTAGAGAAGAAAAAGAAAACACAACAAGTAGGAATTGATATGACTCACAAATTCCAATTGTTGCACTCGCCACAATTCCAACTTCTTGGGATTGAAATTGATAAGAGAATTTTGGAATTAGGAAACCCTAAGCCCTCTCACGAAAATGTGAAGTGTTTTTCTGAAAAATTAAGCCCCTTCAAACCCTCTCTTAAGCAAGTATTTATACTTGCTACTCTTAGGGTTAAAAGTGCTCAAAATTACAAGTTTGCCACTTTTAAGGTGGCTAGCCCTAAATGAAAATTACATGGAAATAAAAGTGTCCCAAAACCAAAATACAACTAAAATAGTTCATAAAATAAGAAATATATAAAATAAATGGTCTTCATGAAGCCGGTCTTCTATAGGATCCATCGGCTCAGCTCATCGCCGGTTCAGGTCGATCCATGGATAACCCACAAGCTGAGTCTGAGGGAGTTTGTCCATTACCCTATAGAATATGATAAGTGTACCTGTTGGAATATATAATACATGAATAAGAGAAAAGAAGTTAGATAACAAATAATTCCGGGGTCGATTTGCTCAAAATGGGTCCCCATCGCCAAGATTCGAAATCCTTTAGTTCTTGCCCTAATGATAAGTCTTGTCGGATTTTGATTCCTATCATCTCCTCGGGCCTCAAAAAGATTTGTCCTCAAATCTGGCAGATCTAATGCAATAGAGACTTTGTTTCCTCTTAGCAAGTCACCTGAAGTAATATCTTTGCAGAATCCCAATATCTGAAATACTACAGGTGGTGATTGTTTTCTTTCCTCCATTTCCAAGATGTATCTCTTCTGCAACACAAATAATGACCCATTATTTACTGAGGTGTCCCCTAACTCAACCCATTTCACTGATATTGTATCCTCCTTTTCTAACTCATCTGTATGTCGCTGATCTTCATGGTCTTCTAATGGTTGGCCCAATTGGTCATTGTCTTCTAAGACCTCTGAAGGTAAACACAACTGTCTCTGTACATTTTGGTTCTCTGGTGGTCTACTCGTCTGACTATGATCATCAGGATCCTCTGAAGGTTTGATCAAGTAGGTATGATCCTCACGAACCTGTGATGGTTGTTTTATTTGTCTTTGCATCTCCTGGACCTCTGATGGTGACATAGGGCTCAATACTATACGTTTACCATCCTTTTTAAACATATAAGTATTTCTATACCCATCATGTAATACCATCCTATCATATAACCATGGTCTACCAAGTAATATATGGGATGCACAAAGAGGAAGAATATCACATTCAAGCTCATCATAGTACTTGTCCCCTATATTGACAGGTACCCTAGCCCTTTGGGTTACACAAAGACCATCTTGATCATTCAACCAATGTAATGTATAGGGTTTAGGATGTGGGATAGTTTCAAGTTTCAACTTCGATACTAATGATGTAGCTACAACATTAGTACAACTACCGCCATCAATAATAATTGCGCACAAGTTTCCTTGTATCCTACAAGAAGTATGGAACAAGTTTTCTCTTTGTCCCTCATCAATGGTTTGAAAAGAAGTCATGTCCCGATGCAATATGTTAGCATAATGAAACATTTCACTAGACATGATTGTACTAAAATCCAACAATACAATAATTATCTTTACACTTCCAAGGTTCAAGTACACAACCAAACCACAAATAAAGTACACTCAACTACTTCCAAGTAGATAGAATTAAATTCAACAACAAGTGTTTAAGTAACTAGTTCAATTACTTTCACACATTTAATGAGTTGTTTGAATTTGAAATTCTATTACTCACTTTCCTTTTTTGCTAAAGTTTTACACCCATAATGAATCTTAATGTGCAGCACCTTTAATCCACATAAATCCACAAATTTACACCACCACACACACCTTCAATCACGGTGCACTCACTCCATCAATAACTCCATGGCAACAACACAAACAACAACAACAATTAAGATGTATCACTTCCACGGCAACAACAAGGTGAATATTGATTACAAGTAGTCTTCAACTTCTATGGAAAATAATGAAGACAAAAGATTAATAAGTAGCTTTCCCAAAATGAATTCCGAATCCCACTATAGGCAGCAACTTTCAATTTGAAATTCAAATAACTTCACTTATTGCAAGCCTTCCTCAATCGGTAACAATGAATTCAAATTCAAATAGCAATCATTAACTCCCACAACTTAATTGCATATGATTTGAATTCAAATAATTCCTTACTAACCAAACTTAATGTAATCTGTAAATTTAACTTCACAAATTCAGAATTACACAATGGAATTCAAAAAACAAACTTCACAACTCCAAACGCCACAAGCTACTCCACGGCTACAATTTGGTAAGTTTCACAATTTCAAACAATTTGCCAAAGTAACATCACTTTGTACTTCTGCTCTTCCACGTGAATTAGTGTCCACAAAGTGATATAACAACCTTCCCAAATCACTCCAATAATCAGCAAATTAAATCCCAATCCAAAACAATTTCGCAATCTCAAACTACAACAACAACAACAACTACACAATTGCGTTTTTTCCACTTGATCAACCCTAATTGTTGATCACTTCCACGAAATTGAATACAACCAATTCCCTTCTCTCAACAAGAGCTCTGATACCAAAAAGATGATTTGCCTCAACACACTTAAAAGCACATCCAAAAGACTTAAGAAAAGATATCTCAAGTCTAGGCAAAATCGGATCCAAAAATGGCACTTTTCAAATGAAACCTAATGATGAAATGATGAAATTCAAACAACTAATGATATAATCTGAATACCACAATGGAAATGGCTTCTAACAACACTCTAATTTCATATAATCCACGAAAATGAAGCCTCAATTTGATAAAAGAAAACCGTAACAAAATAATCCCTTTTCCAATGGTGAAAATCACGTTAACAAGGAAATCCTTAAAGATGAATTGAATCAACTTGATAATTCCTTCAAATAATCATATGAATTCGTGACTACAACAAGTATATCTTACCAAAAATGTTCTAATCCAACCCTAGATATTACACACTAGAGAAGAAAAAGAAAACACAACAAGTAGGAGTTGATATGACTCACAAATTCCAATTGTTGCACTCGCCACAATTCCAACTTCTTGGGATTGAAATTGATAAGAGAATTTTGGAATTAGGAAACCCTAAGCCCTCTCACGAAAATGTGAAGTGTTTTTCTGAAAAATTAAGCCCCTTCAAACCCTCTCTTAAGCAAGTATTTATACTTGCTACTCTTAGGGTTAAAAGTGCTCAAAATTACAAGTTTGCCACTTTTAAGGTGGCTAGCCCTAAATGAAAATTACATGGAAATAAAAGTGTCCCAAAACCAAAATACAACTAAAATAGTTCATAAAAGAAGACATATATAAAATAAATGGTCTTCATGAAGCCGGTCTTCTATAGGATCCATCGGCTCAGCTCATCGCCGGTTCAGGTCGGTCTATGGATAACCCACAAGCTGAGTTTGAGGGAGTTTGTCCATTGCCCTATAGAATATGATAAGTGTACCTGTTGGAATATATAATACATGAATAAGAGAAAAGAAGTTAGATAACAAATAATTCCGGGGTCGATTTGCTCAAAATGGGTCCCCATCGCCAAGATTCGAAATCCTTTAGTTCTTGCCCTAATAATAAGTCTTGTCGGATTTTGATTCCTATCAGGTATTTGCAGCTACATTGTTTGTAGTAACAACATGGACATTTGTAGTGACAATATTTTCAACGACAACATTTGTTGAGGTGGTATTTGCAGCTACTTTGTTTGTAGTAACAACATGGACATTTGTAGTGTCAATACTTAGAGTGATTGTAATTGTGGTCATGATATTTACAACGCGATGGTTGCAACAATGTTCACAATATTTGTAGCGATGATATTTGTTGCAGCTATGTTTGTAATCACATTATTTGCGGTGACAATTGCCACAATGATATTTGTGGTTACAATTTTTGTAGTGACAATATTTGCAACGACAACATTTTTGGTAGCAGTATTTGCAGCTACTTTGTTTGAAGTAACAACATGGACATTTGTAGTAACAATACATAGAGTTATTACAATTGTTGCAATAATTTGTAGTACGCAATGGTAGCAAAAATGTTGACAACATTTGTAGCTATGATATGTGTAGCAGCTATGTTTGCAATGACAATATTTGCGGTGACAATTGTGGCAATGATATCTGTGGCTATAATGTTATAGTGACAATATTTTCAATGACAACATTTGTTGAAGTCGTATTTGCAGCTACTTTGTTTATAGTTCCAACATGGACAATTGTAGTGTCAATACTTAGAGTGATTATAATTGTGGTCATGATATTTACAACGCGATGGTTGCGACAATGTTCACAATATTTGTAGCAGCTATGTTTGCAATCACATTATTTGTGGTGACAATTGCCGCAATGATATTTGTGGTTACAATGTTTGTAGTGACAATATTTGCAACGACAACATTTTTTGTAGTTGTATTTGCATCTACTTTGTTTGAAGTAACAACATGGACATTTGTAGTAACAATACATAGAGTGATTACAATTGTTGCCATAATTTGTACAACGCGATGGTAGCAACAATGTTGACAACATTTGTAGCGATGATATGTGTAGCAGCTATGTTGCATTGACAATTGTGGCAATGATATTTGTTGCAATAATGTTTGTAGTGAAAATATTTTCAACGACAACATTTGTTGAAGTGGTATTTGCAGCTACTTTGTTTGTCGTACCAACATGGACAATTTGTAGTGTCAATACTTAGAGTGATTACAATTGTGGTCATGATATTTACAACGCGATGGTTGCAACAATGTTCAAATATTTGTAGCGATGATATTGTTAGCAGCTATGTTTGCAATACATATTTGCGGTGACAATTGCCGCAATGATATTTGTGTTACAATGTTTGTAGTGACAATATTTGCAACGACAACATTTTTGTAGTGTATTTGCAGCTACTTTGTTTGAAGTAACAACATGGACATTTTTTAGTAACAATACATAGAGTGATTACAATTGTGCCATAATTTACAACGCGATGGTGAGATATTTGTAGCAGCTATGTTTGCAATACATATTTGCGTTGACAATTGCGCAATGATCTTTGTGGTTACAATGTTTGTAGTGAGAATTTGCAACGACAACATTTTTTGTAGTAGTATTTGCATCTACTTTGTTTGAAGTAACAACATGGACATTTGTAGTAACAATACATAGAGTGATTACAATTGTTGCCATAATTGTACAACGCGATGGTGCAACAATGTTGACAACATTTGTAGCGATGATATGTGTAGCAGCTATGTTTGCAATGACATATTTGCGTGACAATTGGCAATGATATTTGTTGTACATATGTTTGTAGTGACAATATTTCAACGACAACATTTGTTGAAGTGGTATTTGCAGCTACTTTGTTTGTAGTACAACATGGACATTTGTATGTCAATACTAGAGTGATTACAATTGTGGCATAATTTTACACGCGATGGTGCAACAATGTTACAACATTTGTAGCGATGATATTGTAGCAGCTATGTTTGCAATACAATATTTGCGTTGACAATTGTGGCAATGATTTGTGTATAATGTTTGTAGTGACAATATTTCAACGACAACATTTTTGTAGTGTATTTGCACTACTTTGTTTGAGTAAAACATGGACATTTGTAGTAACATACATAGAGTGATTACAATTGTGGCCATAATTTTACACGCATGGTAGCACAAGTTACAATATTTGTAGCGATGATATTTGTAGCAGCTATGTTTGCAATCACATATTTGCGTGACAATTGCGCAATGATATTTGTGGTTCAATTGTTTGTAGTGAAATATTTGCAACGACAACATTTTTTGAAGTTGTATTTGCACTACTTTGTTTGTAGTAACAACATGGACATTTGTAGTAACAATACTAGAGTGATTACAATTGTTGCCATAATTTTACAACGCGATGGTAGCACAATGTTGCACATATTGTAGCGATGATATGTTGTAGCAGCTATGTTGCATACAATTTGGGACAATGATATTTGTGACATAATGTTTGTAGTGAGAATATTTCAACGACAACATTTTTGAAGTGTATTTGCAGCTACTTTGTTTGGTACAACATGGACATTGTAGTGTCAATACTTAGAGTGATTACAATTGTGTCATGAATATTTACAACGCGATGGTTGCAACAATGTTCACAAATTTGTAGCGATGATTTTTGTGCAGCTATGTTTGCAATACATATTTGCGTGACAATTGCGCAATGATATTTGTGGTAAATGTTTGTAGTGAAATATTTGCAACGACAACATTTTTGAGTTGTATTTGCAGCTACTTTGTTTGAAGTAACAACATGGACATTTGTAGTAACAATACATAGAGTGATTACAATTGTTGCCATAATTTCTACATCACGATGGTAGCAACAATGTTGACAACATTTGTAGCGATGATATGTGTAGCAGCTATGTTTGCAATGACAATATTTGCGGTGACAATTGTGGCAATGATATTTGTTGCAATAATGTTTGTAGTGACAATATTCTCAACGACAACATTTGTTGAGGTGGTATTTGCAGCTACTTTGTTTGTAGTACAAACATGGACATTTGTACATGAGTGTCAATACTTAGAGTGATTACAATTGTGGTCATGATATTTACAACGCAATGGTTGCGACAAAGTTCACAATATTTGTAGCGATGATATTTGTAGCAGCTATGTTTGCAATCACATTATTTGCGTTGACAATTGCCGCAATGATCTTTGTGGTTACAATGTTTGTAGTGAGAATATTTGCAACGACAACATTTTTTGTAGTTGTATTTGCATCTACTTTGTTTGAAGTAACAACCTGGACATTTGTAGTAACAATACATAGAGTGATTACAATTGTTGCCATAATTTGTACAACGCGATGGTAGCAACAATGTTGACAACATTTGTAGCGATGATATGTGTAGCAGCTATGCATGCAGTGACAATTGTGGAAATGATATTTGTTGCAATAATGTTTGTAGTGAAAATATTTTCAACGACAACATTTGTTGAAGTGGTATTTGCAGCTACTTTGTTTTGTCGTACCAACATGGACAATTGTAGTGTCAATACTTAGAGTGATTACAATTGTGGTCATGATATTTACAACGCGATGGTTTCAACAATGTTCACAATATTTGTAGCGATGATATTTGTTGCAGCTATGTTTGCAATCACATTATTTGCGTTGACAATTGCCGCAATGATCTTTGTGGATACAATGTTTGTAGTGAGAATATTTGCAACGACAACATTTTTTGTAGTTGTATTTGCATCTCTTTGTTTGAAGTAACAACCTGGACATTTGAGTAACAATACATAGAGTGATTGCAATTGTTGCCATAATTTGTACAACGCGATGGTAGCAACAATGTTGACAACATTTGTAGAGAAGATATGTGTAGCAGCTATGCTTGCAGTGACAATTGTGGAAATGATATTTGTTGCAATAATGTTTGTAGTGAAAATATTTTCAACGACAACATTTGTTGAAGTGGTATTTGCAGCTACTTTGTTTGTCGTACCAACATGGACAATTGTAGTGTCAATACTTAGAGTGATTACAATTGTGGTCATGATATTTACAACGCAATGGTTTCAACAATGTTCACAATATTTGTAGCGATGATATTTGTTGCAGCTATGTTTGCAATCACATTATTTGCGGTGACAATTGCCGCAATGATATTTGTGGTTACAATGTTTGTAGTGACAATATTTGCAACGACAACATTTTTTGTGGTTGTATTTGCAGCTACTTTGTTTGAAGTAACAACATGGACATTTGTAGTAACAATACATAGAGTGATTACAATTGTTGCCATAATTTCTACATCACGATGGTAGCAACAATGTTGACAACATGTGTAGCGATGATATGTGTAGCAGCTATGTTTGCAATGACAATATTTGCGGTGACAATTGTGGCAATGATATTTGTTGCAATAAGAACATTTGTTGTAGTGGTATTGCAGCTATTTGTTTGTGTAAAACATGAATTTGTAGTTCTTACTAGAGTGATTACAATTGTGGTCGTATTTACAACGCGATGGTGCAACAAAGTTCATTTTGTAGCGATGAATTGTTGCAGTATGTTGCAACACATATTTGCGGTGACAATTGCCGAATGATTTTGTGGTTAAATGTTTGTAGTGACAATATTCAACGACAACATTTTTGTGTTGTATTTGCAGCTACTTTGTTTGAAGTAACAACATGGACTTTGTAGTAACAATACATAGGTGATACAATTGTTGCCATAATTTTACAACGCGATGGTGCAACAATGTACAAATTTGTAGCGATGATATTGTAGCAGCTTGTTTGCAATGCAATATTTGCGGTGACATTGTGAATGTATTTGTTGCTAATGTTTGTAGTGACAATATTTCAACGACAACATTTGTTGAAGTGGTATTTGAGCTACTTTGTTTGTAGTACAACATGGACATTTTAGGTCAATACTTAGAGTGATTACAATTTGGTCATGATATTTACAACGTGATGTGCAAAAGTTCACATATTTGTAGCGGAATTTGTTGCGTATGTTTGCAATCACATATTTGCGTGACAATTGCCGAATATATTTGTGGTTACAATGTTTGTAGTGACAATATTTGCAAGACAACATTTTTTGTAGTTGTATTTGCACTACTTTGTTTGAAGTAACAACATGGACTTTGTAGTCAATCTTAGAGTGATTACAATTGGTCATAATTTACAACCGATGGTTGCACAATGTTACAACATTTGTAGCGATGATATTTGCAGCTATGTTTGCAATCACATTATTTGTTGACAATTGGCAATGAATTTGTGTTCAATGTTTGTAGTGACAATATTTGCAACGACAACATTTTTGTAGTTGTATTTGCAGCTACTTTGTTTGAGTAACAACATGGACATTTGTAGTAACATATAGAGTGATTACAATTGTCCATATTTACAACGCATGGTGCAACAATGTTAAACATTTGTAGCGATGATATTGTGCACTATGTTTGCAATCAATATTTGCGTGACATTGGCAAGATATTTGTGAAAATGTTTGTAGTGACAATATTTCAACGACAACATTTTTGAGTGTATTTGCACTATTTGTTTGAGTACAACATGGACATTTGTAGTAATACATAGAGTGATTACAATTGTGGCATATATTTACAACGCGATGGTGCAACAATTACAAATTTGTGCGATGATTGTTGCGCATGTTTGCAATCACATATGGAAAGATGTTAGTTTGAGTGAATATTTCACGACACATTTGAGTGTTTGCCTGTGGTACATGATGTGTCATTAAGTGATACAATGTTCATATTAACGCAGTCACATGTTACAAATTGTAGCGAGTATGTGCATGCAACATGGAAATGATGTATTGTGTAAATTTGTTGAAATCACGACAATTTGGGTATTGACTACTTTGTTGAGAACAACAGATTTAGTACATATAAGTGTCATTTATACACATGTGCAAATTACAATTACGATGTTTAGCGCTAGTTTTATTGCATATTGCAACTGAACATTTGTTATGTATTCATATTGTTGTAAATGATTGTATGAATATTACATGTGGTATTATTACAACGCTGGTTGACATGTTACATTTTAGCATGAATTTTAGCAGCTATTTTCAATACATTATTTGGTTGACAATTGCGCAATATCTTTGTGGTACAATGTTTAGTGAAAATTTGCAACGACAACATTTTGAGTTGTATTTGCACAATTTGTTGAATATAACATGATTTGTAGTAAAATACTAAGTGATTACAATTGTTGCCATATTTTACATCGCGATGGACAACAATGTTACAACATTTGTAGAGATGTACACTTGTTTCAATGAATTATTTGCAGTGACAATTGGGCAAGATATTGTTGCAATATGTTTGTAGTGACATATTTCAAGACAACATTTGTTGAAGTGGTATTTGCAGCTATTTGTTTGTGTACAACATGACTTTTATGTGTCAATACTTAGAGTGATTACAATTGTGGTCATGATATTTACAACGATGGTTGCACAAAGTTCACAATATTTGTAGCGATGATATTTGTGCAGCTATTGTTTGCAATCAATTATTCGTGTACAATTGGAATGATTTTGGGTACAATGTTTGTAGTGAAAATTTGCAACGAACATTTTTTGTAGTTGATTTGCATACTTGTTTGAAGTAACAACATGGACATTTGTAGTAACAATACATAGATGATTACATTGTGCCATAATTTACATCCGATGGTACAACAATGTTGACAACATTTGTGCATGATATGTGTAGAGCTATGTTTGCAATGACAATATTTCGGTGACAATTTGGCAATTGTATTTTGTTGCAATAATGTTTGTAGTGACAATATTCAACGACAACATTTGTTGAATGGTATTTGCATACTTTGTTTGTAGTACAACTGGACACATATTTTGTATTGTTCAATATTAGAGTGATACAAATTTTAGGTATTGATATTTAAACAAGATTGTGTGAAAATGTTTCACAATATTTGTAGCGATGAATTATTTGTATGCAGCTTATGTTTGCCACATATACATTATTTGTCGAGTATACAATTGCAACATGATTTTTGGTATTATATTGTCAATAGTTTGTATGAATATTTAACGAAATATTTGTGTTTATTTGCATTATTTGTTTAGGTACAAATGGACAATTTTGTATTTAACTTTATGAGAATTCATTTGTTGATATTTTGAAGATGGTGCAACAATTTGGACAATATTTGTAGCGATGATATTGATTGTATGTTTGATACATTATTTGTTGTAGACAATGCCCATTTTTGTGTACAATTTTGTGAGTAATATTTGAACGACAACATTTTTAGTAGTGTATTTGCAAATTTGTTGAAGTATAACATGGACAATTTGTAGAAATACATAAGTGATTACATTGATCCATAATTTATGAATGGTAGCAAATTGTTGACAACATTGTAGCGAAATGTGTGCACTATGTTTGCAATGACAATTTTGAGTGAAATTGGTTTGCAAGTGATATTTGGTTGAATAATGTTGTTAGTGACAATATTTGCTAACGCAACATTTGTTAAGTGTATTTAGCAGTACTTTGTTTTGTAGTCATTGACATTTTTGGTGTCAATCTTAATTGATTACAATTGTGGTATAATTTGTAGCAATTTGAGCAACAGTTCACAATATTTGTAGCGACGATATTTGTTGCGGCTATGTTTGCAATCACATTATTTGCGGTGACAATTGCCGTAATGATATTTGTGGTTACAATGTTTGTAGTGACAATATTTGCAAGGACAACATTTTTTGTAGTTGTATTTGCAGCTACTTTGTTTGAAGTAACAACATGGACGTTTGTAGTGTCTATTCTTAGAGTGATTACAATTCTGGTCATGATATTTACAACGCGATTGTTGCAACAATGTTCACAACATTTGTAGCGATGATATTTGTTGCAGCTATGTTTGCAATCACATTATTTGTGGTGACAATTGCCGCAATGACATTTGTGGTTACAATGTTTGTAGTGACAATATTTGCAACGACAACATTTTTTGTAGTTGTATTTGCAGCTTCTTTGTTTGAAGTAACAACATGGACATTTGTAGTAACAATACATAGAAAAAAAAAAAAAAAAAAAAAAAAAAAAAAAAAAAAAAAAAAAAAAAAAAAAAAAAAAAAAAAAAAAAAAAAAAAAAAAAAAAAAAAAAAAAAAAAAAAAAAAAAAAAAAAAAAAAAAAAAAAAAAAAAAAAAAAAAAAAAAAAAAAAAAAAAAAAAAAAAAAAAAAAAAAAAAAAAAAAAAAAAAAAAAAAAAAAAAAAAAAAAAAAAAAAAAAAAAAAAAAAAAAAAAAAAAAAAAAAAAAAAAAAAAAAAAAAAAAAAAAAAAAAAAAAAAAAAAAAAAAAAAAAAAAAAAAAAAAAAAAAAAAAAAAAAAAAAAAAAAAAAAAAAAAAAAAAAAAAAAAAAAAAAAAAAAAAAAAAAAAAAAAAAAAAAAAAAAAAAAAAAAAAAAAAAAAAAAAAAAAAAAAAAAAAAAAAAAAAAAAAAAAAAAAAAAAAAAAAAAAAAAAAAAAAAAAAAAAAAAAAAAAAAAAAAAAAAAAAAAAAAAAAAAAAAAAAAAAAAAAAAAAAAAAAAAAAAAAAAAAAAAAAAAAAAAAAAAAAAAAAAAAAAAAAAAAAAAAAAAAAAAAAAAAAAAAAAAAAAAAAAAAAAAAAAAAAAAAAAAAAAAAAAAAAAAAAAAAAAAAAAAAAAAAAAAAAAAAAAAAAAAAAAAAAAAAAAAAAAAAAAAAAAAAAAAAAAAAAAAAAAAAAAAAAAAAAAAAAAAAAAAAAAAAAAAAAAAAAAAAAAAAAAAAAAAAAAAAAAAAAAAAAAAAAAAAAAAAAAAAAAAAAAAAAAAAAAAAAAAAAAAAAAAAAAAAAAAAAAAAAAAAAAAAAAAAAAAAAAAAAAAAAAAAAAAAAAAAAAAAAAAAAAAAAAAAAAAAAAAAAAAAAAAAAAAAAAAAAAAAAAAAAAAAAAAAAAAAAAAAAAAAAAAAAAAAAAAAAAAAAAAAAAAAAAAAAAAAAAAAAAAAAAAAAAAAAAAAAAAAAAAAAAAAAAAAAAAAAAAAATTTTTTTTTTTTTTTTTTTTTTTTTTTTTTTTTTTTTTTTTTTTTTTTTTTTTTTTTTTTTTTTTTTTTTTTTTTTTTTTTTTTTTTTTTTTTTTTTTTTTTTTTTTTTTTTTTTTTTTTTTTTTTTTTTTTTTTTTTTTTTTTTTTTTTTTTTTTTTTTTTTTTTTTTTTTTTTTTTTTTTTTTTTTTTTTTTTTTTTTTTTTTTTTTTTTTTTTTTTTTTTTTTTTTTTTTTTTTTTTTTTTTTTTTTTTTTTTTTTTTTTTTTTTTTTTTTTTTTTTTTTTTTTTTTTTTTTTTTTTTTTTTTTTTTTTTTTTTTTTTTTTTTTTTTTTTTTTTTTTTTTTTTTTTTTTTTTTTTTTTTTTTTTTTTTTTTTTTTTTTTTTTTTTTTTTTTTTTTTTTTTTTTTTTTTTTTTTTTTTTTTTTTTTTTTTTTTTTTTTTTTTTTTTTTTTTTTTTTTTTTTTTTTTTTTTTTTTTTTTTTTTTTTTTTTTTTTTTTTTTTTTTTTTTTTTTTTTTTTTTTTTTTTTTTTTTTTTTTTTTTTTTTTTTTTTTTTTTTTTTTTTTTTTTTTTTTTTTTTTTTTTTTTTTTTTTTTTTTTTTTTTTTTTTTTTTTTTTTTTTTTTTTTTTTTTTTTTTTTTTTTTTTTTTTTTTTTTTTTTTTTTTTTTTTTTTTTTTTTTTTTTTTTTTTTTTTTTTTTTTTTTTTTTTTTTTTTTTTTTTTTTTTTTTTTTTTTTTTTTTTTTTTTTTTTTTTTTTTTTTTTTTTTTTTTTTTTTTTTTTTTTTTTTTTTTTTTTTTTTTTTTTTTTTTTTTTTTTTTTTTTTTTTTTTTTTTTTTTTTTTTTTTTTTTTTTTTTTTTTTTTTTTTTTTTTTTTTTTTTTTTTTTTTTTTTTTTTTTTTTTTTTTTTTTTTTTTTTTTTTTTTTTTTTTTTTTTTTTTTTTTTTTTTTTTTTTTTTTTTTTTTTTTTTTTTTTTTTTTTTTTTTTTTTTTTTTTTTTTTTTTTTTTTTTTTTTTTTTTTTTTTTTTTTTTTTTTTTTTTTTTTTTTTTTTTTTTTTTTTTTTTTTTTTTTTTTTTTTTTTTTTTTTTTTTTTTTTTTTTTTTTTTTTTTTTTTTTTTTTTTTTTTTTTTTTTTTTTTTTTTTTTTTTTTTTTTTTTTTTTTTTTTTTTTTTTTTTTTTTTTTTTTTTTTTTTTTTTTTTTTTTTTTTTTTTTTTTTTTTTTTTTTTTTTTTTTTTTTTTTTTTTTTTTTTTTTTTTTTTTTTTTTTTTTTTTTTTTTTTATTTGTATTGCCTTTTTGTTTTGGGTAAAAAATGGAATTTGTATAACAAACATGAGTGTTTTTCAATTTTGCCATAATTTTGTAAACCTGGTGAAACAATGTTGAAAAATTTTGTAGGATGTAGAGCGGCAACTTTGAAAAGAAAATTTGCGGTAAAAATTGTGCGGGAAATTTAAATTTTGTTGCAATAATGTTTGTAGTACAATATTTTTCAACGAAACATTTGTTGAAGTGGTATTTTGCAGCTACTTTTTTGAGTCCAAATTGACATTTGTAGAGTCAATCTTAGAGTGTTACAAAAATTTGGTCATATATTTACAACTGTGGTTGCAAAAAATTTCCAATTTTTGTAGCGACGAATTTGTTGCGGCTATGTTTGCAATCACATTATTTGGGGTGACAAATTGCCGTAAGATATTTGTGGTTACAATGTTTTATGAAATTTGCAAGGGAAACATTTTTTGTATTGTTTTTGCAGCTACTTTGTTTGAAGTAAAAAACATGGCGTTTGAGTGCTATTCTTGGGGGGGATTAAATTCTGGTCTGATATTTACAACGCGTTGTTGCAAAAATGTTCAAAAAACTTTGTAGGGATGATTTTTTTGTTGCAGTTTACGTTGCAATAAATTTATTTGTGGGACAATTGCCGCAATGCTTTTGTGGTTCAATGTTTGAGTGAAAAAATTTTGAAACAAACTTTTTTTGTAGTTGTATTTGCAGCTTCTTTGTTTAAGTAACAACATGGACATTTTTAGTAACAATACTAGAGTGAATACAATTTTTTCCCCAAATAATTTGCAAAACGGACGGTGCAACAATGTTGAAAAATTTGTAGCGATGATATGTTAGCACCTATTTTTTGCAAAGACAATTTTTGGGGGTGACAATTGTGGCAATGATATTTGTTGCAAAAATTTTTGTGTGACAATATTTTAAACGACAACTTTGTTGAAGTGGTTTTGCAATACTTTGTTTGTAGTCCAACATGGACTTTTGTATGTCAATACTTAGGTGATACAATTGTGGTCATGGAAATTCAACGCATTTTGCAAAAAAGTTACAATTTTTGTAGCGATATATTTTTATGCTATGTTTGAAATCACTATTTGGGGTGACAATTGCCGCAAAGGGGTTTTTTGGGTTTCCCCTGTTTGTGGGAAAATTTTTGGCAACGAAAACATTTGTGGTATATATTTGCAGCTACTTTTTTTGTTGTAACAACAAGACAAGTATTGATAATTTTACAGTGATTACAAGATTTTGTGGTTCGATATTTACAACCGATGGTGCAAAAAAATGCAGCTTTTGTAGCGATGATATGGTAAAACTATGTTTGAAATGACAATATTTGTGGTGACAATTGGGGCCCAATATATTTTTGGCTAAATTTGTGTGAAATTTTTTCAACAAAAACATTTTTGGGAGGTTTTTGCAGCTAGTTTTTTTTGTAGTAAAAACATGGACATTTGTAGTGTCAATCTTAGGCGATTAAAAAAATTGGGGGCATGATATTTACAGCGTGGTGCGACAAAGTTCGCAAATTGTAGCACTGTGTTTGCAATAAATTATTTGCATTGCAATTGCCGCCAATGATATTTGTGGTTACAATGTTTTTATGAAAAATTTTTGCAATGGCAACTTTTTTTGTAGTGGATTTCACTAGTTTTTTAGTAACAACATGGACATTTGTAGTGTCTTATTTGAGTGATTAAAATTGTGGTCATGATTTTTCAAGCAGGGGTGCAAAAATTTTTCAAAATATTTGTAGCGATGACTTTTGTTGCAGCTTGTTTGCAATCACTTTATTTGCGGTGACAATTGCCGAAATTTAATTTGTGGTAAATTTTGAGGACAATATTTGCAACGAAAAACATTTTTGTAGTTTATTTGCAGCTATTGTTTGAAGAAACAACATGGACTTTTTGGGGTTAAAAATACTAGAGTGAATACAATTTTCCCAAAAAATTTACAACGCGGGGTTTAGCAAAAAATGTTGACAACTTTTGTAGCGATGATATGGTGCAGCTATGTTTGCAATGACTATTTGTGGTGAAAATTTGGGGAAATGATATTTGTTGCAAAAATGTTTGTAGTGACAATATTTAAACGACAACTTTGTTGAGGGGTATTTGCAGCTACTTTTTTTGGGTAGTAAAAACATTGACTTTTTTAGAGTAATACTTAGGGGTGATTAAAAATTTTTGGGTATGATTTTACAAGTGGGGGTTGCAAAATGTTCACATTTTTTTGTAGCGACGTTTATTTGTTGGGCTTTGTTTCAATACTTTATTTGCGGTGAAAATTGCCGAAAAGTATTTGGGGGTTAAATTTTTGTGGAAAATATTTGCAAGGAAAAACATTTTTTGTAGTTGTATTTGCAGTACTTTGTTTGAAGTAAAACATGGACGTTTGAGTGTTATTTTTTAGAGTATAAAAATTCGGGTCATGATATTTACAAGGATTTTTTGAAACAATGTTCACAACATTTGTAGCGATGATTTTTGTTGAGCATGTTTGCAATCCATTTTTTGTGGTGACAATTCCGCTGCATTTGTGGTTACAATGTTTGTAGTGACAATTTTTGCAACGACAAATTTTTTGTTTTGTATTTACAGCTATTTGTTTGAAGTAACAACAGGACATTTTTTGTAAAAATAATAGGGAATACAATTGTTCCCAAATTTGCAAACGCGTGGTAGCAACAATGTTGACAACATTTGTAGCGATGTATGTGTAGCACCTATGTTTGCAATACAAATTTTGCGGTGACAATTGTAGAAATGATATTTGTTGCAATAATGTTTGTAGTGACAATAATTTAACGACAAATTTTTTTGAAGTGGTATTTGCAATATTTTTTTTGTAGTCCAACAAGGACATTTGTAGTGTCAATACTTAGAGTGTTAAAATTTGTGGTCATGATATTTAAAACGCGATGGCTGCAACAAAGTGCAAATATTTGGGCGATGACATTTTTTTCAGCTATTTTTTGAAATACATTATTTGCGGTGACAATTGCCGTAATGATTTTTTGTGGTTCAAGTTTTGTCGTGCAATTTTTGCAACAAAAACATTTTTGTAGTTTGTATTTGCAACATTTTGTTTAGTAACAACATGGACATTTGTAGAACAATACATAGAGTGAATAAAATTGTTTCCCATAATTTGTACAACGCGGGGTTTGCAACAATTTTTGACAACTTTGTAGCGAGATATGGTAGATATGTTTGAAATGCAATATTTGCGGTGACAATTGTGGAAAGTATTTGTTGAAAATTTGTTTGTAGTGACAATATTTTAAACGACAACATTTGTTGAAGTGGTATTTGCAGTACTTTGTTTGTATCCCCAACAGGGAATTTTTAAGTAAATATTTGGGTGATTAAAAATTTTGT
>JBBMOL010000328.1:243306-259257 GCA_037954665.1 Laguncularia racemosa
ATATTGTGGTTACAATGTTTGTAGTGACAATATTGCAACGACAACATTTTTGTAGTTGTATTTGCAAACATTTGTTTGAAGTAACAACTATGGAATTTGTAGTAACAATAATAGAGTGAATACAATTGTTCATAATTTGACAACGCATGGTAGCAAAATGTGACAACATTTGTAGCGATGATACATGTAGCACCTATGTTTGCAATGACATATTTGCGGTGACAATTGTGGCAATATTTTTGTTGCAATAATGTTTGTATGACAATATTTGCAATGACAAATTTGTTGTGTACGTATTTGGGTTAATATTTTTGTAACAACATGGAACATTGTAATGTAATACTTACGGTGATTACAATGACATTTGGCATTCGAAATTACAATATGGTAGCAAATTTGCGCTATATTTGCAATCACATATTGTGGTGACAATTGCCGCAATGATATGTGGTTACATGTTTGTAGTGACAATATTTGCAACGACAACATTTTTGTAGTTGTATTTGCAGCTACTTTGTTTGAAGTAACAACATGGACATTTGTAGTAAAATAATAGAGTGATTACAATTGTTGCCATAATTTGTACAACGCGAGGTAGCAACAATGTTGACAACATTTGTACGATGATATGTGTAGCACTATGTTTGCAATGACAATATTGCGGTGACAATTGTTGGCAATGATATTTATGCAATAATGTTGTAGTGACAATTATTCAACGACAACATTTGTTGAAGTGTATTTGCACTATTTGTTTGTAGTACCAACATTGGAATTTGTAGAGTCAATACTTAGAGTGATTACAATTGTGGTCATGTATTACAACGCGATGGTGCAACAATGTTCACAATATTTGTAGCGATGAATTTGTTGCAGCTATGTTTGCAATCCATTATTTGTGTGACAATTGCCGCAAAGATATTTGTGGTACAATGTTTGTAGTGACAATATTTGCAACGACACATTTTTTGTAGTTGTATTTGCAGCTACTTGTTGAAGTAACAACATGGACATTTGTAGTACAATACATAGAGTGAGTACATTGTGCCATAATCTGTACAAGTATGGAGCAACAAGTTACAACATTTGTAGCTATGATATTAGCAGCTATTTGCAAGACAATATTTGCGTGACATTGTGACAATGATTTGTGCAATAATGTTTTAGTGACAATATTTCAACGACAACATTTTTGAATGGATTTGCAGCTACTTTGTTGTAGTACCAACATGGCATTTTAGAGTCAATCTAAGTGATTACATTTTGGCATGTTTTACAACGCAGGTGCATTTGCGGTTACAATGTTTGTAGTGACAATTTGCACGTTTGCAAACATTTTTTGTATGTGGTATTTCATTGCGTACTTTGTTTAAGTAACAACATGGAATTTGTATAACATACTAGGTGATTACAATTGTGCATAATTTGTCACGCGTGTCAACATGTTACAACATTTGTAGCGATGAATTAGCATATGTTTGCAATGACATATTTGCGTGACATGTGGCAAATATTGTTGCAATAATGTTTGGTGACAATATTTCAACGACAACATTGTGAAGTGTATTGCACACTTTTTGTAGTACAACATGACATTGTATGTCAATACTAAGTGATTACAATTGTGTCATGATATTTACAGCATGGTGCACAAGTTACAATATTGACATGATTTGTCCTATGTTTGCAATACTTATTTCGTGACATTGCCGCAATGGTATTGGGTTACAATGTTTGTAGTGACAATATTTCAAGACAACTTGTTGTAGTAGTATTTGTCTACTTGTTTGTAGTAACAACATGGAGTAGTATGTAATACTTAAGTGATTACAACATATTGTGGCCACATATTTACAACGGATGGTAGCAACAATGTTACAGCATTGTAGCGAGATATGTAGCACTATGTTGCAATGACAATTTGTATTTGCATCTACTTTGTTTGAAGTAACTACATGGACATTTGTTTTCCTTTGATGATTACAATTTTGGCATATTTTAAAATTTTGCAACAATTTACAAATTTTACGAAAATTTTGGGAATGTTTGCAATCCCTTTTTTTGGGGGAAATTGGCAATGAATTTTTGGGTTTAAAATTTTTTAAAATTTTAAAAAACCCCCAAAATTTTTGGGGTTTTTCACTACTTTTTTTTGTAAAACATGGTTTTTGGAAACTTAAAGTTTCAATTGGGGGTTTTTTACAACGCGAGGTTCAAAAAAGTTCAAATTTTTAACGATGATTTTTTAAAACTATGTTTGCAAAAAAATTTTTTTGGGTGACATTGCCGCTTTTTATTTTTGGGGTTAATTTTTTTTGCAAATTTTAAAAAATTTTTTTTTTGTTTTGGAAATTTGTTTGAGTAAAAAACATTTTGGGAAAAAAAAGTAAAAATTTTGCAAAAATTTGTAACGGATGGTAGCAACATGTTTACAAATTTTTGCGATGATTTGATGCACTTTGTTTTAAAATTTTTGGGGAAAAGTTTAATTTTTAAAATTTTTTGTGACAATTTTTTCAACGCAACATTTTTTTTAGTGGTATTTTCCACTTTTTTTTGTTGAAAACCAAATTTGTATTTTTGGGTTTTATTTTTTTTCAAAAATGGTTTTTTTTTAATTTTTTTGCAAATTTTTTTGAAAATTTTTGAAAGCCAAAATTTGGGAAAATTTTTTAAATTTTTATTTTCAAAAACCCCCCCCTTTTTGTGTTATTTTTACTTTTGTTTAGTAAAACTGGGAAAAGTTTTATTAAAAGTGATTACAACAATATTGGGCCAAATTTTTCAACATGGGGAAAAAATTTCCCTTTTGGGGGTATGTTGCAAATATTTTGTGACAATTTGCTGAAATTGTGGGAATAAATTTTTGGGTAAATTTTTAAAAAATTTTCAAAGCCCTTTTTTTGGGATTTCACTGTTTTTTTGTAGAAAATGGAATTTTATGCCTTAAATTTAAAAATTTAAATTTTTTAAAACCTGGGGGGGACAATTTTTAAATATTTTTTTGCATGTTTTTACATTTTTGGTTGAAAATTTT
Organism: Laguncularia racemosa; assembly: GCA_037954665.1. NCBI lineage: Eukaryota > Viridiplantae > Streptophyta > Magnoliopsida > Myrtales > Combretaceae > Laguncularia > Laguncularia racemosa. The sequence continues at coordinate 246,344 of JBBMOL010000328.1, forward strand.
TGCATTTAATTTCCCTTAATTTTGGGTTTTGACTTTTTTAAGACAAATTTCAAAAATTTTTTGGTTTTTTCTTTTTGAAAAACCGGAATTTTGTAACAAAAAAGGGGGATTAAAAATTTTCCATAATTTTTTTTAAAAGCGTGGTGCCTTTTAAAAAATTTTTAGCGATGAATTTTTAGCAGTTTGAATGACAAATTTTTGGGGAAATTGGCAGAAATTTTTTAAAATGTTTGTTTTGACAAAATTTCCAAAAAATTTTTGGTTTTTTGCAGCTATTTTTTTTGTTTTTGGGGATTTTTTGCAATTTTAGTGTTTCAATTTTGGGGCATGGTTTTCAACGCGATTTGCAAAATTTTTTCAAATATTTTTAGCAGTATTTTTGCACTTTTTGCCAATTTTTCCCTGAAAAACCGTACTTTTGTGGTTTAATTTTTTTATGACACATTTGTCGAAAAATTTTTTGTTTGTTTTTACACTTTTTAAAGTAAAAATACATGTTTACAAATACAAAAAATTAATTTTTAAAATTTTAAGCGCCATTAAAAAAAAGGAAAAATTTTAGGTATTTTTCAGCACATTTTGCAAGAAATTTTGGGGTTTTCAATTTTGAATTTTTCCCAAAAAGTTTGTAGTACAAAACCGAAACATTTTTTGAAATTTCGTACGGTAGTACAAAAAAGGACATTTTTAGGTAAAAATGAGGATTTTTTTTTTTATTGCAAGCATGGCAATTAATTTCAATATTTGTAGGAATATTTTTTCGCAACCTTTTTGGGGTGCCGCTATTTTTTGGGAAATTTTTTTTGTGCAATATTGAAGAAAAATTTGTTGGTATTTTTTGGTTTTTTTCAACAAATTTTTTTACAATATTAGGGATTTAAATTTTTTTCTTGTTCCACAAAATTTGGGTTTCAACAATTTAAAAATTTTTTAGGGAAAATTTTAACAGGCAAATTTTTGGGTGTTGGAAAAAAAAAAAAAAAAAAAAAAAAAAAAAAAAAAAAAAAAAAAAAAAAAAAAAAAAAAAAAAAAAAAAAAAAAAAAAAAAAAAAAAAAAAAAAAAAAAAAAAAAAAAAAAAAAAAAAAAAAAAAAAAAAAAAAAAAAAAAAAAAAAAAAAAAAAAAAAAAAAAAAAAAAAAAAAAAAAAAAAAAAAAAAAAAAAAAAAAAAAAAAAAAAAAAAAAAAAAAAAAAAAAAAAAAAAAAAAAAAAAAAAAAAAAAAAAAAAAAAAAAAAAAAAAAAAAAAAAAAAAAAAAAAAAAAAAAAAAAAAAAAAAAAAAAAAAAAAAAAAAAAAAAAAAAAAAAAAAAAAAAAAAAAAAAAAAAAAAAAAAAAAAAAAAAAAAAAAAAAAAAAAAAAAAAAAAAAAAAAAAAAAAAAAAAAAAAAAAAAAAAAAAAAAAAAAAAAAAAAAAAAAAAAAAAAAAAAAAAAAAAAAAAAAAAAAAAAAAAAAAAAAAAAAAAAAAAAAAAAAAAAAAAAAAAAAAAAAAAAAAAAAAAAAAAAAAAAAAAAAAAAAAAAAAAAAAAAAAAAAAAAAAAAAAAAAAAAAAAAAAAAAAAAAAAAAAAAAAAAAAAAAAAAAAAAAAAAAAAAAAAAAAAAAAAAAAAAAAAAAAAAAAAAAAAAAAAAAAAAAAAAAAAAAAAAAAAAAAAAAAAAAAAAAAAAAAAAAAAAAAAAAAAAAAAAAAAAAAAAAAAAAAAAAAAAAAAAAAAAAAAAAAAAAAAAAAAAAAAAAAAAAAAAAAAAAAAAAAAAAAAAAAAAAAAAAAAAAAAAAAAAAAAAAAAAAAAAAAAAAAAAAAAAAAAAAAAAAAAAAAAAAAAAAAAAAAAAAAAAAAAAAAAAAAAAAAAAAAAAAAAAAAAAAAAAAAAAAAAAAAAAAAAAAAAAAAAAAAAAAAAAAAAAAAAAAAAAAAAAAAAAAAAAAAAAAAAAAAAAAAAAAAAAAAAAAAAAAAAAAAAAAAAAAAAAAAAAAAAAAAAAAAAAAAAAAAAAAAAAAAAAAAAAAAAAAAAAAAAAAAAAAAAAAAAAAAAAAAAAAAAAAAAAAAAAAAAAAAAAAATTTTTTTTTTTTTTTTTTTTTTTTTTTTTTTTTTTTTTTTTTTTTTTTTTTTTTTTTTTTTTTTTTTTTTTTTTTTTTTTTTTTTTTTTTTTTTTTTTTTTTTTTTTTTTTTTTTTTTTTTTTTTTTTTTTTTTTTTTTTTTTTTTTTTTTTTTTTTTTTTTTTTTTTTTTTTTTTTTTTTTTTTTTTTTTTTTTTTTTTTTTTTTTTTTTTTTTTTTTTTTTTTTTTTTTTTTTTTTTTTTTTTTTTTTTTTTTTTTTTTTTTTTTTTTTTTTTTTTTTTTTTTTTTTTTTTTTTTTTTTTTTTTTTTTTTTTTTTTTTTTTTTTTTTTTTTTTTTTTTTTTTTTTTTTTTTTTTTTTTTTTTTTTTTTTTTTTTTTTTTTTTTTTTTTTTTTTTTTTTTTTTTTTTTTTTTTTTTTTTTTTTTTTTTTTTTTTTTTTTTTTTTTTTTTTTTTTTTTTTTTTTTTTTTTTTTTTTTTTTTTTTTTTTTTTTTTTTTTTTTTTTTTTTTTTTTTTTTTTTTTTTTTTTTTTTTTTTTTTTTTTTTTTTTTTTTTTTTTTTTTTTTTTTTTTTTTTTTTTTTTTTTTTTTTTTTTTTTTTTTTTTTTTTTTTTTTTTTTTTTTTTTTTTTTTTTTTTTTTTTTTTTTTTTTTTTTTTTTTTTTTTTTTTTTTTTTTTTTTTTTTTTTTTTTTTTTTTTTTTTTTTTTTTTTTTTTTTTTTTTTTTTTTTTTTTTTTTTTTTTTTTTTTTTTTTTTTTTTTTTTTTTTTTTTTTTTTTTTTTTTTTTTTTTTTTTTTTTTTTTTTTTTTTTTTTTTTTTTTTTTTTTTTTTTTTTTTTTTTTTTTTTTTTTTTTTTTTTTTTTTTTTTTTTTTTTTTTTTTTTTTTTTTTTTTTTTTTTTTTTTTTTTTTTTTTTTTTTTTTTTTTTTTTTTTTTTTTTTTTTTTTTTTTTTTTTTTTTTTTTTTTTTTTTTTTTTTTTTTTTTTTTTTTTTTTTTTTTTTTTTTTTTTTTTTTTTTTTTTTTTTTTTTTTTTTTTTTTTTTTTTTTTTTTTTTTTTTTTTTTTTTTTTTTTTTTTTTTTTTTTTTTTTTTTTTTTTTTTTTTTTTTTTTTTTTTTTTTTTTTTTTTTTTTTTTTTTTTTTTTTTTTTTTTTTTTTTTTTTTTTTTTTTTTTTTTTTTTTTTTTTTTTTTTTTTTTTTTTTTTTTTTTTTTTTTTTTTTTTTTTTTTTTTTTTTTTTTTTTTTTTTTTTTTTTTTTTTTTTTTTTTTTTTTTTTTTTTTTTTTTTTTTTTTTTTTTTTTTTTTTTTTTTTTTTTTTTTTTTTTTTTTTTTTTTTTTTTTTTTTTTTTTTTTTTTTTTTTTTTTTTTTTTTTTTTTTTTTATTTGTTTGAATTTAAAAACATGGACATTTGTAGTAACAATACATAGAGTGATTACAATTGTGCCAATAATTTGTACAAGCATGGAGCCCAACCATGTTGACAACATTTGTAGCGATGTATTGTAGCAGCTACGTTTGCAATGACAATATTTGCGGTTTACAATTGCCACATCGATATTTGTGGTTACAATGTTTGTAGTGACAATATTTGCAACGACAACATTTGTTGTAGTGGTATTTGCAGCTACTTTGTTTATTGTAACAACATAGGACATTTGTAGTGACAACACTTAAAGTTATTACAATTGTGGTCATGGCATCTACAACGCGATGGTTGCAACAATGTTCACAATATTTTTAGCGATGATATTTTTAGCAGCTATGTTTGCAATCACATTATTTGCGGTGACAATTGCCGCTATGATATTTGTGGTTACAATTTTTGTAGTGACAACATTTGTAACGACAACATTTTTTGTTGTTGTATTTGCAGCTACTTTGTTTGAAGTAACAACATGGACATTTGTAGTAACAATACATGGAGTGATTACAATTGCTGCAATAATTTGTGCAACGCGATGGTAGCAACAATGTTGACAACATTTGTAGCGATGATATGTATAGCAGCTATGTTTGCAATGACAATATTTGGGGTGACAATTGTGGCAATGATATATGTTGCAATAATGTTTGTCGTGACAATATTTTCAACGACAACATTTGTTGATGTGGTATTTGCAGCAACTTTATTTGTAGTACCAACATCGACATTTGTAGTGTCAATACTTAGAGTGATTACAATTGTGGTCATGATATTTACAACGCGATGGTTGCGACAAAGTTCACAATATTTGTAGCAATGATTTTTGTTGCAGCTATGTTTGAAATGACATTATTTGCGTTGACAATTGCCGCAATGGTATTTGTGGTTACAATGTTTGTAGTGACAATATTTGCAACGATAACATTTTCTGTAGTTGTATTTGCAGCTACTTTGTTTGAAGTAACAACATGGACATTTGTAGTGTCTATACTTAGAGTGATTACAATTCTGGTCATGATATTTACAACGCGATTGTTGCAACAATGTTCACAATATTTGTAGCGATGATATTTGTTGCAGCTATGTTTGCAATCACATTATTTGTGGTGACAATTGCGCAATGACATTGTGGTACAATGTTTGTAGTGACAATTATTTGCAACGACAACATTTGTTGTAGTGGTATTTGCAGCTACTTTGTTATTGTAACAACATCGACATTTGTAGTGACAACACTTAGAGTTGATTACAATTGTGGTCATGGCATCTACAACGCGATGGTTGCGACAATGTTCACAATATTTTTAGCGATGATATTTTTAGCAGCTATGTTTGCAATACACATTATTTGCGTGACAATTGCCGCAATGTATTTGTGGTTACAATTTTTGTAGTGACAACATTTGCAACGACAACATTTTGTTGTTGTATTTGCAGCTACTTTGTTTGAAGTAACAACATGGACATTGGGAGTAACAATACATAGAGTGATTACAATTGTGCCCAATAATTTGTACAACGCGATGGTAGCAACAATGTTGACACATTTGTAGCGACGATATGTATAGCACTATGTTTCAATGACAATATTTGCGGTGACAATTGCGACATGATATATGTTACAATTTTGTTGACAATATTTGCAAAACATTTTGTGATGCACTACTTTGTTTGTACAACATGACTTATACAACTATATTAAATGTGCAATAAACATTCAAATGTACAAATTTACGATATTTAGCACTATGTTGCAATCAATATTTGCGGTGACAATTGTGGCAATGATATTTGTTGCTATAATGTTTGTAGTGACAATATTTTCAACGACAACATTTGTTGAAGTGGTATTTGCAGCTACTTTGTTTGTAGTAACAACATGGACATTTGTAGTGTCAATACTTAGAGTGATTACAATTGTGGTCATGATATTTACAACGCGATGGTTGCAACAATGTTCACAATATTTGTAGCGATGATATTTGTAGCAGCTATGTTTGCAATCACATTATTTGCGGTGACAATTGCCGCAATGATATTTGTGGTTACAATGTTTGTAGTGACAATATTTGCAACGACAACATTTGTTGTTGTAGTATTTGCTGCTACTTTGTTTGTAGTAACAACATGGACAGTAGTATTGAAGTAACAAATGTTGCCATAATTTGTATAACGCGATGGTAGCAACAATGTTGACAAGATTTCTAGCGATGATATTTGTAGCAGCTACGTTTGCAATGACAATATTTGCGATGAAAATTGCCACATCGATATCTGTAGTTACAATGTTTGTTGTGACAATATTTGCAACGGCAACATTTGTTGTAGTGGTATTTGCATCTACTTTGTTTGTTGTAACAACATGGACATTTGTAGTGACAATACTTAGTGTGATTACAATTGTGGTCATGGCATCTACAACGCGATGGTTGCAACAATGTTCACAATATTTTTAGCGATGATATTTTTAGCAGCTATGTTTGCAATCACATTATTTGCGGTGACAATTGCCGCTACGATATTTGTGGTTACAATTTTTTAGTGACAACATTTGTAACGACAACATTTTTTGTTGTCGTATTTGCAGCTACTTTGTTTAAAGTAACAACATGGACATTTGTACTAACAATACATAGAGTGATTACAATTGTTGCAATAATTTGTACAGCGCGATGGTATCAACAATGTTGACAACATTTGTAGCGATGATATGCGTAGCAGCTATGTTTGCAATGATAATATTTGCGGTGACAATTGTGGCAATGATATTTGTTGCAATAATGTTTGTAGTGACAATATTTTCAACGACAACATTTGTTGAAGTGGTATTTGCAGCTACTTTGTTTGTAGTACCAACATGGACATTTGTAGAGTCAATACTTAGAGTGATTACAATTGTGGTCATGATATTTACAACGCGATGGTTGCAACAATGTTCACAATATTTGTAGCGATGATATTTGTTGCAGCTATGTTTGCAATCACATTATTTGTGGTGACAATTGCCGCAATGACATTCGTGGTTACAATGTTTGTAGTGACAATATTTGCAACGACAACATTTTTTGTAGTTGAATTTGCAGCTACTTTGTTTGAAGTAACAACAGGGACATTTGTAGTAACAATACATAGAGTGAATACAATTGTTGCCATAATTTGCACAACGCGATGGTAGCAACAATGTTGACAACATTTGTAGCGATGATATGTGTAGCAGCTATGTTTGCAATGACAATATTTGCGGTGACAATAGTGGCAATGATATTTGTTGCAATAATGTTTGTAGTGACAATATTTTCAACGACAACATTTGTTGAAGTTGTATTTGCAGCTATTTTGTTTGTAGTACCAACGTGGACATTTGTAGTGTCAATACTTAAAGTGATTACAATTGTGGTCATGATATTTACAACGCGATGGTTGCGACAAAGTTCACAATATTTGTAGCGATGATATTTGTAGCAGTTATGTTTGCAATCACTTTATTTGCGGTGACAATTGCCGCAATGGTATTTGCGGTTACAATGTTTGTAGTGACAATATTTGCAATGACAACATTTGTTGTAGTAGTATTTGCTGCTACTTTGTTTGTAGTAACAACATGGACAGTAGTATTGATAATACTTATAGTGATTACAACGATATTGTGGCCACGATATTTACAACGCGATGGTAGCAACAATGTTGACAGCATTTGTAGCGATGATATGTGCAGCAACTATGTTTGCAATGACAATATTTGCAACGACAACATTTTTTGTAGCTGTATTTGCATCTACTTTGTTTGAATTAACAACATGGACATTTGTAGTAACAATACATAGAGTGATTACAATTGTTGCAATAATTTGTACAAAGCGGTGGTAGCAACAATGTTGACATCATTTGTAGCGATGATATGTGTAGCAGCTATGTTTGCAATAACAATATTTGCGTTGACAATTCAGGCAATGATATTTGTTGCAATAATGTTTGTAGTGACAATATTTTCAACGACAACATTTGTTGAAGTGGAATTTTGCAGCTACTTTGTTTGTAGTACCAACGTGGACATTTGTAGTGTCAATACTTAGAGTGATTACAATTGTGGTCATGATATTTACAACGCGATGGTTGCAACAATGTTTACAATATTTGTAGCGATGATATTTGTTGCAGCTATGTTTGCAATCACATTATTTGCGTTGACAATTGCCGCAATGATATTTGTGGTTGCAATGTTTGTAGTGACAATATTTGCAACGACAAAATTTTTTGTAGTTGTATTTGCATCTACTTTGCTTGAAGTAACAACATGGACATTTGTAGTAACAATACATAGAGTGATTACAATTGTAGCCATAATTTGTATAACGCGATGGAAGCAACAATGTTGACAACATTTGTAGCGATGATATTTGTAGCAGCTACGTTTGCAATGACAATATTTGCGGTGACAATTGCCACATCGATATTTGTGGTTACAATGTTTGTAGTGACAATATTTGCAACGACAACATTTGTTGTAGTGGTATTTGCAGCTACTTGTTTATTGTAAACAACATGGACATTTGTAGTGACAACACTTAAAGTTATACAATTGTGGTCATGGCATCTACAAACGCATGGTTGCAACAATGTTCACAATATTTTTAGCGATGATATTTTTAGCAGCTATGTTTGCAATCACATTATTTGCGGTGACAATTGCCGCTATGATATTTGTGGTTACAAATTTTGTAGTGACAACATTTGTAACGACAACATTTTTTGTTGTTGTATCTGCAGCTACTTTGTTTGAAGTAACAACATGGACATTTGTAGTGACAATACATAGAGTGATTACAATTGTTGCAATAATTTGTGCAACGCGATGGTAGCAACAATGTTGACAACATTTATAGCGATGATATGTATAGCAGCTATGTTTGCAATGACAATATTTGCGGTGACAATTGTGGCAATGATATATGTTGCAATAATGTTTGTCGTGACAATATTTTCAAGGACAACATTTGTTGATGTGGTATTTGCAGCTACTTTATTTGTAGTACCAACATCCACATTTGTAGTGTCAATACTTAGAGTGATTACAATTGTGGTCATGATATTTACAACGCGATGGTTGCGACAAAGTTCACAATATTTGTAGCGATGATTTTTGTTGCAGCTATGTTTGAAATGACATTATTTGCGTTGACAATTGCCGCAATGGTATTTGTGGTTACAATGTTTGTAGTGACAATATTTGCAACGACAACATTTGTTGTAGTAGTATTTGTACCTACTTTGTTTGTAGTAACAACATGGACAGTAGTGTTGATAATACTTACAGTGATTACGACAATATTGTGGCCACGATATTTACAACGCGATGGTAGCGACAATGTTGACAGCATTTGTAGCGACGATATGTGTACCAGCTATGTTTGCAATGACAATATTTGCGGTGGCAATTGTGGGAATGACATTTGTGGCTATAATGTTGTAGTGACAATATTTTCAACGACAACATTTGTTGAAATGGTATTTGCAGCTAGTTTGTTTGTAGTAACAACATCGACATTTGTATTGTCAATACTTAGAGTGATTATAATTGTGGTCATGATATTTACAACGCGATGGTTGCGACAAAGTTCACAATATTTGTAGCGATGATATTTGTAGCAGCTATGGTTAGCAATCACATTATTTGCGTTGACATTGCCGCAATGAAATTTGTGGTTGTGACGTTTGTAGTGACAATATTTGCAACGACAACATTTTTTGTAGTTTTATTTGCATCTACTTTGTTTGAAGTAACAACATGGACATTTGTAGTAACAATACATAGAGTTATTATAATTGTTGCCATAATTTGTATAACGCGATGGTAGCAACAATGTTGACAACATTTGTAGCGATGATATTTGTAGCAGCTATGTTTGCAATGAAAATATTTGCGGTGACAATTGCCACATCGATATTTGTGGTTACAATGTTTGTAGTGACAATATTTGCAACAGCAACATTTGATGTAGTGGTATTTGCAGCTACTTTGTTTGTAGTAACAGCATGGACATTTGTAGTGACAATACTTAGAGTGATTACAATTGTTGCCATAATTTGTACAACGCGATGGTAGCAACAATGTTGACAACATTTGTAGCGATGATATTTGTAGCAACTATGTTTGCAATGACAATAGTTGCGGTGACAATGGCAACATCGATATTTGTGATTACAATGTTTGTAGTGACAATATTTGCAACGGCAACATTTGTTGTAGTCGTATTTGCAGCTACTCTGTTTGCTGTCACAATATGGACATTTGTAGTGACAATACTTAGAGTGATTGCAATTGTGGTCATGGTATCTACAATGCGATGGTTGCAACAATGTTAACAATATATGTAGCGATGATATTTTTAGCAGCTATGTTTGCAATCACAATAGTTGCGGTGATAATGGCAACATCGATATTTGTGATTACAATGTTTGTAGTGACAATATTTGCAACGGCAACATTTGTTGTAGTCGTATTTGCAGCTACTCTGTTTGTTGTCACAACATGGACATTTGCAGTGACAATACTTAGAGTAATTACAATTGTGGTCATGGTATCTACAACGCGATGGTTGCAACAATGTTAGCAATATTTGTAGCGATGATATTTTTAGGAGCTATGTTTGCAATCACATTATTTGCGGTGACAATTGCCGCTATGATATTTGTGGTTACAATTTTTGTAGTGACAATATTTGCAACGACAACGTTTTTGTTTTTGTATTTGCAGCTACTTTCTTTGAAGTAACAACATGGACATTTGTAGTAACAATACATAGAGTGATTACAATTGTTGCAATAATTAGTACAACGCGATGGTAGCAACAATGTTGACAATATTTGTATCGATGATATGTGTAGCAGCTATGATTGCAATCACTTCATTTGCGGTAACAATTGCAGCAATGGTATTTGTGGTTAAAATGTTTGTAGTGACAATATTTGCAACGACAACATTTGTTGTAGTGGTATTTGCAGCTACGTTGTATGTTGTAACAACATGGACATTTGTAGTGACAATACTTAAAGTGATTACAATTGTGGTCATGGTATTTACAACGCGATGGTTGCAACAATGTTCGCAATATTTGTGGCGATGATATTTTTAGCTACTATGTTTGCAATCACTTCATTTGCGGTGACAATTGCAGCAATGGTATTTGTGGTTACAATGTTTGTAGTGACAATTTTTGCAACGACAACATTTGTTGTAGTAGTATTTGCAGCTACTTTGTTTGTAGTAACAACATGGACAGTAGTATTGATAATACTTACAGTGATTACAACGATATTATGGCCACGATATTTACAACGCGATGGTAGCAACAATGTTGACAGCATTTGTAGCAATGATATGTGTAGCAGCTATGTTTGCGATGACGATATTTGCGGTGACAATTGTGGCTATGATATTTGTGGCTATTATGTTGTAGTGACAATATTTTCAACGACAACATTTGTTGAAGTGGTATTTGCAGTTACTTTGTTTGTAGTAACAACATGGACATTTGTAGTGTCAATACTTAGAGTGATTATAGTTGCGGTTATGATATTTACAACGCGAAGGTTGCAACAATGGTCACAATATTTGTAGCGATGATAATTTTAGCAGCTATGTTTGCAATCACATTATTTGCGGTGACAATTGCCGCAATGATATTTGTGGTTACAATTTTTGTAGTGACAATATTTGCAACGACAACATTTTTTGTTTTTGTATTTGCAGCTACTTTCTTTGAAGTAACAACATGGACATTTGTAGTCACAATACATAGAGTGATTACAATTCTTGCAATAATTAGTACAATGCGATGGTTGCAACAATGTTCACAATATTTGTAGCGATGATATTTTTAGCTGCTATGTTTGCAATCACTTCATTTGCGGTGACAATTGTAGCAATGGTATTTGTGGTTACAATGTTTGCAGTGACAATATTTGCAACGACAACATTTGTTGTAGTAGTATTTGCAGCTACTTTGTTTGTTGTAACAACATGGACAGTAGTATTGATAATACTTACAGTGATTACAACGATATTGTGGCTACGATATTTACAACGCGATGGTAGCCACAATGTTGACAGCATTTGTAGCGATGATATGTGTAGCAGCTATGTTTGCGATGACAATATTTGCGGTGACAATTGTGGCAATGACATTTGTGGCTATAATGTTGTAGTGACAATATTTTCAACGACAACATTTGTTGAAATGGTATTTGCAGCTAGTTTGTTTGTAGTAACAACATGGACATTTGTATTGTCAATACTTAGAGTGATTATAATTGTGGTCATGATATTTACAACGCGATGGTTGCGACAAAGTTCACAATATTTGTAGCGATGATATTTGTAGCAGCTATGGTTGCAATCACATTATTTGCGTTGACATTTGCCGCAATGATATTTGTGGTTGTGACGTTTGTAGTGACAATATTTGCAACGACAACATTTTTTGTAGTTTTATTTGCATCTACTTTGTTTGAAGTAACAACATGGACATTTGTAGTAACAATACATAGAGTTATTATAATTGTTGCCATAATTTGTATAACGCGATGGTAGCAACAATGTTGACAACATTTGTAGCGATGATATTTGTAGCAGCTATGTTTGCAATGACAATATTTGCGGTGACAATTGCCACAATCGATATTTGTGGTTACAATGTTTGTAGTGACAATATTTGCAACAGCAACATTTGATGTAGTGGTATTTGCAGCTACTTTGTTTGTAGTAACAGCATGGACATTTGTAGTGACAATACTTAGAGTGATTACAATTGTTGCCATAATTTGTACAACGCGATGGTCGCAACAATGTTGACAACATTTGTAGCGATGATATTTGTAGCAACTATGTTTGCAATGACAATAGTTGCGGTGACAATGGCAACATCGATATTTGTGATTACAATGTTTGTAATGACAATATTTGCAACGGCAACATTTGTTGTAGTCGTATTTGCAGCTACTCTGTTTGTTGTCACAACATGGACATTTGTAGTGACAATACTTAGAGTGATTCCAATTGTGGTCATGGTATCTACAATGCGATGGTTGCAACAATGTTAACAATATTTGTAGCGATGATATTTTTAGCAGCTATGTTTGCAATCACAATAGTTGCGGTGACAATGGCAACATCGATATTTGTGATTACAATGTTTGTAGTGACAATATTAGCAACGGCAACATTTGTTGTAGTCGTATTTGCAGCTACTCTGTTTGTTGTCACAACATGGACATTTGTAGTGACAATACTTAGAGTGATTACAATTGTGGTCATGGTATCTACAATGCGATGGTTTGCAAACAATGTTTAGCAATATTTGTAGCGATGATATTTTAGGAGCTATGTTTGCAATCACATTAATTTGCGGTGACAATTGCCGCTATTGATATTTGTGGTTACAATT
>JBBMOL010000328.1:259757-288317 GCA_037954665.1 Laguncularia racemosa
AAAACATTTTTGTTGTCGTATTTGCGCTTTTTTTTTAAAGTAACAACGGGGGACTTTGTACTAACAATACATAGAGTGATTACAATTTTTGCTAATTTGTACAGGGGATGGTAACAAAATGTTGACAACTTTTTTTTCTTGAATGCTAGCAGCTATGTTTGCAATTTTTAATTTTGCGGTCCCCAATTTGGGGGCAATGTATTTTTTTGCAATGTTTTTTGTGAAATATTTCAACGACAAACATTTGTTGAAGGGTTTTGCAGAAACTTGTTTGTATCCAACATGGACATTTGTAGAGTAAAATACATAGAGTGATTAAAATTTGGGGGTTATGTTTTTGACAACGCGATGGTTCAATAATGTTCACAATTTTGTAGCGAAAAATTTTGTAATCTATTTGGGGCAATACATTATTTGCGGGACAACTGCCCAAGATATTTGTGGTTAAATTTGGGGTTTAGTGACAAATTTGCAACGACAAATTTTTTTTTGTGGTTTTTGCAGTATTTGTTGTTGTAACAAAAAGGGACTTTTGTATGACAATTTTTAGATTTTACAATTGTGGTCTTGGTACCCAAAAACCGATGGTTGCAACAATGTTAAAAATATTTTCGATGAAATTTTTTTAGCAGCTATGTTTGCAATCACATTATTTGGGTTTGAAAATTTCCCCGCTATGATATTTGTGGTTACAATTTTTTGTAGTGACAATATTTGCAAACAACATTTTTTTTTTTTTTTTTTTTGCAGCTATTTTTTTTAAAAGTAAAAACAGGGAAATTTTTTGTAGTAAAATACATGAGGTTTAAAAATTGTTGCAATAATTTTAGTACAAAAATGGTAGCAAAATTTTTTGACAATTTTTGTATGATGTTTTGTGTGCGGTTTTTAAAATCATTTCTTTGGGGGTGACAATTGCAGCAAGGGTTTTTTGGGGTTTAAAAATTGTTTGTAGTGACAAAATCTGCAACGAAAACATTTGTTGTAGGGTTTTTGCGTTTACTTTTTTGTTGAAACCCCAAAAAGGACATTTGTAGGACAAATTTTTTTTTTTAAATTGTGGTTTTCGGGTATTTAAACCCCCATTTTGCAACAATGTTCCAATTTGTAGCGAGATTTTTTTTGTTTTTTTTTTTGCAATTTTTCTTTTGGGGGGAAAATTGCAAAAATGGTTTGTGGTTAAAATGTTTTGTGTGCTTTTTTTGCAACGCAACTTTTTGTAGGTTTTGCACTACTTTTTGTGTACAACACGGACAGTAGTTTGAAATTTTACGTGATTACAACGTATTGTGGCCATGATTTTTTCAACGCGATGGTAGAAAAAATGTTGACGTATTTTTAGCGATGTATGGAAAACAGCTATGTTTGCGATGACGATTTTTGCGGTGAAATTTGGCTATGATATTTGTGGCTTTATGTGTAGTGAATATTTTCAACGACAACTTTTTTGAATGTTTTTTGCATTATTTGTTTGTAGTAAAACATGGTTTTAGTGTCAATACTTAAAGTGATTAAATTGGGTTATAAATTTTTAAAAACGCGGGTTCAAAATTTCAAATTTTGTAGCATGTTTTTCACATGTTTGAATCATTTTTATTTGCGGTGACAATTCCCGCAATGTATTTGGGGAAAATTTTTGTAGTGACAATTTTGAAACGAAACATTTTTTTTTTGGTTTTTGAGCACTTTTTTTGGAACAACATGGACATTTTTACAATACTTAAGGATTAAATTTGAAATATTTAAACGCGAGGTTTTGAAAATGTTACAATATTTGTACGTGAATTTTTAGCGTATTTTAAAATCACTTCATTTCTTAAAAAATTGCAGCAAGGGTTTTTTGGGGTTTTAAATTTTGAGTGACAAATTTGAAACGAAAAAAATTTTGTTGTGTGTTTTGCGCTATTTGTTTTGTAACAACAGGGGACAGAAATTTTGAAAAAATTCAGGATTACAACGATATTGGGGCCCACGTAATTACAACAGATGGTAGCAAAATTTGTTGAGGGGCATTTGTGCGATGATAGTGTACAGCTAGTTTGCTATGACAATATTTGCGGTAAAATTTTTGTCTATGATTTTGGGGCTATTATGTTTAGTGAAATTTTCAACGACAACATTTGTTGAAGGGGTAATTGTAGTTATTTGTTTGTAGATCAACATGGACTTTGTATGGAAACTTAGAGTGTTATAATTGTGGTTATGATATTTACAACGCGATGGTTGCAACAATGGTCACAATATTTGTAGGATGATAATTTTAGAGTATGTTTGAAATCACTTATTTGCGGTGACAATTCCGCATGTTTTTGGGGGTTAAAATTTTTTTGTAGTGACAATATTTGAAGGGGACAATTTTTTTTTGTTTTTGTATTTGCAGCTACTTTCTTTAAAAATTAACAACGGGGACTTTGTAGTCAAAATTTCGTAGAGTGTTTAAAAATTTTGAAAAAATTTAGTAAAACGCGATGGTAGAAAAAATGTTGAAAATTTTTTGTATCGATTAGTGTAGAGCTATGTTTGAATCACTTCATTTAGGGGGAAAATTGCAGCAATGGTATTTGTGGTTACAATATTTGTGTAAAAATTTTTTGGGCAACGACAAAATTTGTTTGTAGTAATTTGCATACTTTGTTTTGAAAAAAACTGGACATAGTATTAAAAAATTTTTACAGGTTACAATGACATTGTGGCCACAAAATTTTACAAACGTGGTTAAACAATGTTGACAGATTTTAGCGATATTGTGTAGCGCTATGTTTGCGATGACGATTTTGCGGGAAAAATTGGGGGCTATGATATTTCTGGTATTATTTGTAGTCCCCAAAATTTTAAAAAGAAAAAATTTGTTGAAGGGTTTTTGGGGCTTTTATTTTTTTTGTATAACAACATGGACATTTTTAGTGTAAATATTTTAGGTGATTAAATTTTCTGGTCAGTATTTAAACGCGATGGTTGAAAAAACGTTCAAATTTTTTGTAGCGATGTTATTTTTGCAGCTTTTTTGCAATCACATTTTTTGGGGTGACAATTGCCGCAATGACATTTGGGGTTTTTACAATGTTTGTTGTAAATTTTTGCAACGAAAAACATTTGTTGTGTGGTTTTTGCAGTATTGTTTGAAGTAAAACATGGACATTTGTAGAAAAAAATAGAGTTTTAAAATTTTTTGCCTAATTGAAAAACGCGATGGTAGCAACAATTTTAAAAAATTTTTGTAGCGATGATATTGTGCATTTTGTTTGCAATGAAAATATTTGCGGTGAAATTGTGGCAAGTATTTGTTGCAATAAGTTTGTAGGGAAAAAAATTCTCAACGACAACATTTGTTAAGTGCTTTTAAAAATATTTTTTTTTGTGCCCCAAAAGGATTTTTGTAGGTAATATTTAAAATGTTAAATTGTGGTCTGTTTTACAACGCGATGGTTACGAAAAAGTTCACAAATTTGTAACGAGATACTGTAGCAGCTATGTTTGCAATCATTTTTTTTTCGGTGACAAATTGCCGCAATGGTATTTGGGGTTTAAAAATGTTTGTACTGACAAATATTTGCAAAAAACAAATTTTTTTTTTTTAGTTTTGGCTATTTTTTTTGTAAAAAAAACAGGAAGTAGAAATTGAAGAAAAAAAATTTTTGCCAAAAATTTGAAAAAAAGGGATGGTAAAAACAATGTTTGACAAGATTTTTCAAAAAAAGCGATGAATTTGAGCAGCTATTTTTAAAATAAAATATTTGCGATGAAAATTGCCACATCGATATCTGTTTACAATGTTTTTTGTGAAAATATTTGAAAGGGGAAACATTTGTTGTAGTGGTATTGGGATTACTTTGTTTTTTTGTAAACAACATGGATTTTTGTGGGGGACAATACTTAGTGGATTAAAATTGTGGTATGGCATCTAAAACCGAGGTTGCAACAATGTTCCAATATTTTTCGATGATATTTTTAGCAGATGTTTTGCAATCCTTATTTGGGGTGAAATTGCCGCTCGATTTTTTTGGGGTTAAATTTTTTTAGTGACAACATTTGTAACGAAAATTTTTTTTTGTTGTGTATTTGGTACTTTTTTTTAAAAATTTAAAAAAATTGGGAAATTTTGACTAAAAAAAATAAGTGATTAAAATTTTTTGCAATAATTTTTGTACCGCGATGGTAGAAACCCAAGTTAAAAACATTTTTGCGGATTCGTAGAAGCTATGTTTTGCAATGAAATTTTTTGGGGGGGGCAATTGGGAAAATGATTTTTTTTGGGGCAAAAATTTTTTGTAGTAAAATTTTTTTAAACACAACATTTGTTGAAGTGGTATTTGCAGTACTTTTTTGTGCCCCAAAAAGGAAAATTTTTGTAAGTCAAAGGGATGATTAAAATTGTGGTCAGTATTTACAACGCGATGGTTGCAACAATGTTAAATTTTTTGTAGCGATAATATTTGTTGCGTATGTTTAAAATTTACATTTTTGGTGACATTTGCCGCATGACATTCGTTTTTCAATGTTTGTTGTGACAATTTTGCAAAAAATTTTTTTTGTTTTTAATTTGGGGCAGTACTTTGTTTGAAGTAAAAAAACAGGGACATTTTTTGAAAAAAATACATAGAGTGAATAAAATTTTTTGCCATAATTTGCAAAACCGATGGTAAAAAAAAATGTTGAAAACATTTGTAGCGATGTTGTGTAGCAGTTTTTTTTTGCAATGACAATTTTTGGGGGTGACAATGGGGAAGATATTTGTTAATTTTAATGTTTGTAGTGAAAATTTTCAACGAAACATTTTTGAAGTTAAAATTTGCAGCTTTTTTGTTTGTGTCCAAGTGGTTTTGTTGAAAATATTAAAAAGTGATTAAATTTTGGGGTCATGATATTTACAAGCGAGGGGGGGAAAAATTTTCACAATATTGTAGCGTAATTTTTTAGCAGTTTTTTTTGCAATCCTTTTTTTTGGGTAAAAATTGCCGCAATGGTATTTTGCGGTTACAATGTTGTAGTGATTTTTTTTGAATGAAAACATTTGGGAGTGTATTGCTGTCTTTTTTTTTTAAAAACAACGGGGACGTTTTTTGAAAATTCTTATAGTGATTAAAGATTTGGGGCCAGATTTTTAAACCAAAAATTTTAAAAAAATTTGACAGCTTTGTTGGATGATATGTCAGCAATATGTTTGAAAGGGGACAAATTTGCAACGAAAAAAATTTTTTGTAGTGTATTTGCATCTACTTTTTTTAAAATTAAAAAACATGGACTTTTTTTAGAACAAAAAAAAAGGTGATTCAATTGTTCAAAATTTGTACAAAGATTGGTAGCAAAATGTTATTTTTTGTACGATGATATGTGTAGCAGCTATGTTTCAATAAAAATTATTTGGTGACATTTCGGGCAATGTATTTTTGCAATAATGTTTGTAGTGCAATATTTTCAACGACAACTTTTGTTGAGTGAATTTTGCAGCCTTTGTTTGTAGTACCAAGTGGACATTTGTGTGTAAATTTCTTGAGTGTTTACAATTTGGTCATGATATTTACAACGCGATGGTTGAACAATGTTTAAAAAATTTTGTAGCGATGATATTTTTTGCAGCTATGTTTGAATCAATTATTTCGTTGACAATTCCCGGCAATGTTTTGTGGTTGCAATGTTTTAGTGACAATTTTTTGAACGACAAATTTTTTGTAGTTTGTTTATTTGCATCTACTTTGTTGAGTAACAAATGGAATTTGTAGTAACAATACTATGTGATTACAATTGTAGCCATAATTTGTATAACGCGGGAAAACAATGTTGAAAACTTTGTAGCGATGATATTTGTAGCGCTAGTTTCAATGACAAATTTGCGGTGACAATTCCCACATCGATATTTGTGGTTCAATGTTTGTAGTGACCAATTTTTGCAACGACAAATTTTTGAGTGGTATTTCAGCTACTTTGTTTTTTAACAAACATGGACATTTGTAGTGACAACATTAATTTATTACAATTTGTGGCATGGCATCTAAAAGCATGGTTGCAACAATGTTCCAATATTTTTAGCGATGATATTTTTTAGAAAGTATGTTTGCAATCACAATTTTTGCGGTGACAATTGCCCCCAGATATTTGTGGTTAAATTTTTGTAGTGACAACTTTGTAACGACAACATTTTTTTGTTGTATTGCAGCAAACTTTGTTTGAAGTAAAACCTGGACATTTTGTAGGACAATACATAAGTGATTACAATTGTTGAATAATTTTGAAAACCGAGGGTTAGCAACAATGTTGACAAACATTTATACGATGATATGTATAGAGCTATGTTTGCAATGACAATATTTGGGTGACAATTGTGGCAAGTATTTTGTTGCAAAATTTTGTCGTGAAATATTTTAAGACAACATTTGTTGATGGGTTTTGCAGTACTTTTTTGTAGTACCAACATCCACTTTTGTATGTCAATATTTAGAGTGATTACAATTTGGAAATGATATTTACAACGCGATGGTTGCGCAAAGTTCACAATATTTGGCGATGATTTTGTTGAAGCTATGTTTAAATGACATTATTTGCGTTGACAATTGCGCAATGGTATTTGTGGTTACAATGTTTGTAGGGGACAAATTTGCAACGACAACTTTTTTGTAGTAGTATTTGTACCTATTTGTTTGAGTAACAACTGGACAGTATGTTGATAATACTTACAGTGATTACGACAATATTGTGGCCACGAATTTAAACGCGATGTACGACAATGTTGACAGCATTTGTACGAGATATGTGTACCAGTATTTTTTGAAATGACAATATTCTTGGCAATTGTGGGAAGACATTTGTGGCAAATAATGTTTGAGTGACAATTTTTTCAAGGGAAACATTTGTTGAAAAGGTATTTGCAGCTAGTTTGTTTGTAGTAACAACATCGACTTTTATTGTCAATACTTAATGATTAAAATTGGGTCATGATTTTACAACGCGATGGTTGCGACAAGTTCCAATATTTGTAGCGAGACTATGGTTGCAATCACTTTTTTTGCGTTGAATTTGCCCAATGATATTTGTGTTTGCGTTTGTATGAAATTTTTAAAAACGACAATTTTTTTTGTATTTTTTTGCATCTACTTTTTTGAAGTAACACGGGGACATTTGTTTAACAATACATAGGTTATTTAATTGTTCCATAATTTTAAACGCTTTTTTCAAAAATGTGAAATTTTTGAGCGATGATATTTGTGCGCTTTTTGCAATGAAATTTTGGGGGTGACAATGCCACTCATTTTTTGGGGTTACAATGTTGTGTGACAATATTTGCAACAGCAACATTTGATGTAGGGAATTTGCGTATTTTTTTTTTTTTAAAACAGCATGGACATTTGTGGGAAAATATTAGGTGATTACAATTGTTGCCAAATTTGTACAACGCGAGGTCGCAAAATGTTACAACATTTGTAGCGTGATATTTGTAGCAATTTTTGCAATGACAATAGTTCGTTGACAATGGCAAATCGATATTTTTTTTTAAATTTTGTAATGAAATTTTGCAACGGCAACATTTGTGTGTCGATTTGCAGCTACTTTTTTGTTGTCCAACTGGACATTTGTGTGCAATTTTTTGAGTGATTCCAATTGGGTCATGGATCTACAAGCGATGGTTGCAACAATTTTAAAAATAGTAGCGTGAAAAAACAGCTTTTGGGGGGGGCAATCACAAAGTTGCGGTGACAATGGCAAACAAATTTTGTGATTCAATGTTTGAGTGACAATTTTGCAACCCCCTTTTGTTTTGCTTATTTGCGTCCCTTTTTTGTTGCAAACATGGATTTTTGTGTGCAATACTTAGAGTGTTTAAAAATTGGTCTGGATTACAATGCGAGGTTGAACAAGTTAGCAATATTTGTGCGAAAAATTTTTGGGCTTTTTTTGAATCACTTTTTTTGGGTGACAATTGCCGCTATGATTTTGTGGTTAAATTTTTGTAGTGACAATTTTGCAATGACAACATTTTTTTTTTTTTTTTTTGCAGCTATTTCTTTGAAGAACAACAGGGAAATTTTTGTAGAAAAAATACATAGGTGATTACAATTGTTAAAATAATTAGTACAACGCGGGGGTAGAAAAAATGTTGACAATATTGTACGAGATATGTGTAAGTTTGTTTGCATCATTTTTTGGGGGTGACAATTGCGCAATGGTATTTGTGGTTAATGTTTGTAGTGAAATATTTAAAACGAAAAACATTTGTTTAGGGTTTTTCCCTTACGTTTTTGTTGTAAACAACATGGACTTTGTAGTGAAATACTTAAGTGATTAAATTGTGGTCAGGTTTTACAACGCGATGTTGCAACTTTCACAATTTTGTGCGAAAAAATTTTTAGCTACAGTTTCAACACTTCTTTGCGGTGAAATTTAGCAATGGTATTTGTGGTTAAATGTTTGTAGTGACAATTTTTTGCAACGACAACGTTTGTTGTAGTGGGTTTTTTGCAGCACTTTGTTTGTAGTAACAACATGGACAGAGTATTATAATACTTACAGTGATTACAACATATTATGGCCACGTATTTACAACGCGATGGTTAGCAACAATGTTGACAGATTTTGTACGATGAATTGTAGACTATGTTTCATGACGCTATTTGCGGTGAAATTGTGGCTATGTATTTGGGCTTTATTTGTAGGACAATATTTTCAATGAAACTTTGTTGAAGTGGATTTGCGTTCCCTTTGTTTGTAGTAAAACATGGATTTGTATTGTCAATACTTAGAGTATTAATTGTGGATGAATTTACAAGCGATGGTTGCAAAATGTTCAAATATTTGTAGCGATTTTATTTGTAGCATTATGTTTGCAATCACATTTATTTGCGGTGAAATTGCCGCAAGATTTTGTGGTTACAATTTTTGTAGTGACAAATTTCACGAAAAACATTTGTTGTAGTGGTATTTGAGCTACTTTGTTTGTTTAAAACATGGACATTTGTAGTGACAATACTTAAAGTGATTAAATTTGGGTCATGGTTTTTACAACCATGGTTGCAAAATGTGACAAAATTTGTAGCGTTGATATTTTAGTGCTATGTTGCAATCCTTCATTTGCGGTGACAATTGCACCAAGGTTTTTTGGGTTCAAGTTTGCGTGACAATTTTGAACGACAACATTTTGTAAGATTTGCAGCTACTTTGTTTGTATAACAAAGGACATAGTATTGTAAACTTACTTGTTACAACGAATTGTGGCCACGATTTTACAAGCAGGTAGCAAAAAGGCAGCATTTGTAGCGATGATATTGTACACAAATGTTTGCGATGACAATATTTGCGGTGACAATTGTGGCTTGATATTTGTGGCTATTATGTTGTAGTGACAATATTTTCAACGACAACATTTGTTGAAGTGGTATTTGCAGTTACTTTGTTTGTAGTAACAACATGGACATTTGTAGTGTCAATACTTAGAGTGATTGTAATTGTGGTTATGATATTTACAACGCGATGGTTGCAACAATGGTCACAATATTTGTAGCGATGATAATTTTAGCAGCTATGTTTGCAATCACATTATTTGCGGTGATAATTGCCGCAATGATATTTGTGGTTACAATTTTTGTAGTGACAATATTTGCAACGACAACATTTTTTGTTTTTGTATTTCAGCTACTTTCTTTGAAGTAACAACATGGACATTTGTAGTCACAATACATAGAGTGATTACAATTCTTGCAATAATTAGTACAACGCGATGGTAGCAACAATGTTGACAATATTTGTATCGATGATATGTGTAGCAGCTATGTTTGCAATCACTTCATTTACGGTGATAATTGCAGCAATGGTATTTGTGGTTACAATGTTTGTAGTGACAATATTTGCAACGACAACATTTGTTGTAGTTGTATTTGCAGCTACTTTGTTTGTAGTAACAACATGGACAGTAGTATTGATAATACTTACAGTGATTACAACGATATTGTGGCCACGATATTTACAACGCGATGGTAGCCACAATGTTGACAGCATTTGTAGCGATGATATGTGTAGCAGCTATGTTTGCGATGACAATATTTTCGGTGACAATTGTGGGCAATGAATTTGTGGTTAATGTTTTAGTGCAATATTTTCAACGAAACATTTGTTGAAATGGTATTTGCAGTAGTTTGTTTTAGTAACAACATGGACATTTGTAGTGTCAATACTTAAAGTGATTACAATTGTGGTCATGGTATTTAAAACGCGATGGTTGCAACAATGTTCATAATATTTGTAGCGATAATATTTTTACCTGCTATGTTTGCAATCACTTCATTTGCGGTGACAATTGCAGCAATGGTATTTGTGGTTACAATGTTTGTAGTGACAATATTTGCAACGACAACATTTGTTGTAGTAGTATTTGAAGCTACTTTCTTTGTAGTAACAACATGGACAGTAGTATTGATAATACTTACAGTGATTACAACGATATTGTGGCCACGATATTTACAACGCGATGGTAGCAACAATGTTGACAGCATTTGTAGCGATGATATGTGTAGCTGCTTTGTTTGCGATGACAATATTTGCGGTGACAATTGTGGCTATGATATTTGTGGCTATTATGTTATAGTGACAATATTTTCAACGACAACATTTGTTGAAGTGGTATTTGCAGTTACATTGTTTGTAGTAACAACATGGACATTTGTAGTGTCAATACTTAGAGTGATTATAATTGTGGTTATGATATTTACAACGCGATGGTTGCAACAATGTTCACAATATTTGTAGCATCTATGTTTGCAATCACATTATTTGCGGTGACAATTGCCGTAATGATATTTGTGGTTAAAATTTTTGTAGTGACAATATTTGCAACGACAACATTTGTTGTAGTGGTATTTGCAGCTACTTTGTTTGTTGTAACAACATGGACATTTGTAGTGACAATACTTAAAGTGATTACAATTGTGGTCATGGTATTTACAACGCGATGGTTGCAACAATGTTCACAATATTTGTAGCGATGATATTTTTAGCTGCTTTGTTTGCAATCACTTCATTTGCGGGGACAATTGCCGCAATGGTATTTGCGGTTACAATGTTTGTAGTGACAATATTTGCAACGACAACATTTGTTGTAGTAGTATTTGCAGCTACTTTGTTTGTAGTAACAACATGGACAGTAGTATTGATAATACATACAGTGATTGCAACGATATTGTGGCCACGATATTTACAACGCGATGGTAGCAACAATGTTGACAGCATTTGTAGCGATGATATGTGTATTAGCTATGTTTGCGATGACAATATATGCGGTGACAATTGTGGCTATGATATTTGTGGCTATTATGTTGTAGTGACAATATTTTCAACGACAACATTTGTTGAAGTGGTATTTGCAGTTACTTTGTTTGTAGGAACAACATGGACATTTGTAGTGTCAATACTTAGAGTGATTATAATTGTGGTTATAATATTTACAACGCGATGGTTGCAACAATATTCACAATATTTGTAGCAATGATATTTGTAGCATCTATGTTTGCAATCAGATTATTTGCGGTGACAGTTGCCGCAATGATATTTGTGGTTACAATTTTTGTACTGACAATATTTGCAACGACAACATTTGTTGTAGTGATATTTGCAGCTACTTTGTTTGTTGTAACAACATGGACAGTAGTATTGATAATACTTACAGTGATTACAACGATATTGTGTCCACGATATTTACAACGCGATGGTAGCAACAATGTTGACAGCATTTGTAGCGATGATATGTGTAGCAGCTATGTTTGCGATGACAATATTTGCGGTGACAATTGTGGCTATGATATTTGTGGCTATTATGTTGTAGTGACAATATTTTCAACGACAACATTTGTTGCAGTGGTATTTGCAGTTACTTTGTTTGTAGTAACAACATGGACATTTGTAGTGTCAATGCTTAGAGTGATTATAATTGTGGTTATGATATTTACAACGCGAAGGTTGCAACAATGTTCACAATATTTGTAGCGATGATATTTTTAGCAGCTACGTTTGCAATCACATTATTTGCAGTGACAATTGCCGCAATGATATTTGTGGTTACAATTTTTGTAGTGACAATATTTGCAACGGCAACATTTTTTGTTTTTGTATTTCCAGCTACATTCTTTGAAGTAACAACATGGACATTTGTAGTAACAATACATAGAGTGATTACAATTGTTGCAATAATTAGTACAACGCGATGGTAGCAACAATGTTGACAACATTTGTATCGATGATATGTGTAGCAGCTATGTTTGCAATCACTTCATTTACGGTGACAATTGCAGCAATGGTATTTGTGGTTACAATGTTTGTAGTGACAATATTTGCAACGACAACATTTGTTGTAGTAGTATTTGCAGCTACTTTGTTTGTAGTAACAACATGGAGAGTAGTATTGATAGTACTTACAGTGATTACAACGATGTTGTGGCCACGATTTTTACAACGAGATGGTAGCAACAATGTTGACAGCATTTGTAGCGATGATATGTGTAGCAGCTATGTTTACGATGACTATATTTGCGGTGACAATTGTGGCGATGATATTTGTGGTTATTATGTTGTAGTGGCAATATTTTCAACGACAACATTTGTTGAAGTGGTATTTGCAGTTACTTTGTTTGTAGTAACAACATGGACATTTGTAGTGTCAATACTTAGAGTGATTATAATTTTGGTTATGATATTTACAACGCGATGGTTGCAACAATGTTCACAATATTTGTAGCGATGATATTTTGTAGCATCTATGTTTGCAATCACATTATTTGCGGTGACAATTGCCGCAATGATATTTGTGGTTACAATTTTTGTAGTGACAATATTTGCAACGACAACATTTGTTGTAGTGGTATTTGCAGCTACTTTGTTTGTTGTAACAACATGGACATTTGTAGTGACAATACTTAAAGTGATTGCAATTGTGGTCATGGTATTTACAACGCGATGGTTGCAACAATGTTCACAATATTTGTAGCGATGATATTTTTAGCTGCTATGTTTGCAATCACTTCATTTGCGGTGACAATTGCAGCAATGGTATTTGTGGTGACAATGTTTGTAGTGACAATATTTGCAACGACAACATTTGTTTTACTAGTATTTGCAGCTACTTTGTTTGTAGTAACAACATGGACAGTAGTATTGATAATACTTACAGTGATTACAACGATATTGTGGCCACGATATTTACAACATGATGGTAGCAACAATGTTGACAGCATTTGTAGCGATGATATTTGTAGCAGCTATGTTTGCGATGACAATATTTGCGGTGACAATTGTGGCTATGATATTTGGGGCTATTATGTTGTAGTGACAATATTTTCAACGACGACATTTGTTGAAGTGGTATTTGCAATTACTTTGTTTGTAGTAACAACATGGATATTTGTAGTGTCAATACTTAGAGTGATTATAATTGTGGTTATGATATTTACAACGCGATGGTTGCAACAATGTTCACAATATTTGTAGCGATGATATTTGTAGCATCTATGTTTGCAATCAGATTATTTACGGTGACAATTGCCGCAATGATATTTGTGGTTACAATTTTTGTGGTGGCAATATTTGCAACGACAACATTTGTTGTAGTGGTATTTGCAGCTACTTTGTTTGTAGTAACAACATGGACAGTAGTATTGATAGTACTTACAGTGATTGCAACGATATTGTGGCCACGATATTTACAACGAGATGGTAGCAACAATGTTGTCAGCATTTGTAGCGATGATATGTGTAGCAGCTATGTTTGCGATGACAATATTTGCGGTGACAATTGTGGCTATGATATTTGTGGCTATTATGTTGTAGTGACAATATTTTCAACGACAACATTTGTTGAAGTGGTATTTGCAGTTACTTTGTTTGTAGTAACAACATGGACATTTGTAGTGTCAATACTTAGAGTGATTATAATTGTGGTTATGATATTTACAATGCGATGGTTGCAACAATGTTCACAATATTTGTAGCGCTGATATTTATAGCATCTATGTTTGCAATCACATTATTTGCGGTGACAATTGCCGCAATGATATTTGTGGTTACAATTTTTGTAGTGACAATATTTGCAACGACAATATTTGTTGTAGTGGTATTTGCAGCTACTTTGTTTGTTGTAACAACATGGACATTTGTAGTGACAATACTTAAAGTGATTACAATTGTGGTCATGGTATTTACAACGCGATGGTTGCAACAATGTTCACAATATTTGTAGCGATGATATTTTTAGCTGCTATGTTTGCAATCACTTCATTTGCGGTGACAATTGCAGCAATGGTATTTGTGGTTACAATGTTTGTAGTGACAATATTTGCAACGACAACATTTGTTGTAGTAGTATTTGCAGCTACTTTGTTTGTAGTAACAACATTGACAGTAGTATTGATAACACTTACAGTGATTACAATGATATTGCGGCCACGATCTTTACAACGCGATGGTAGCAACAATGTTGATAGCATTTGTAGCGATGATATGTGTAGCAGCTATGTTTGCGATGACAATATTTGCGGTGACAATTGTGGCTATGATATTTGGGGCTATTATGTTGTAGTGACAATATTTTCAACGACGACATTTGTTGATGTGGTATTTGCAATTACTTTGTTTGTAGTAACAACATGGATATTTGTAGTGTCAATACTTAGAGTGATTATAATTGTGGTTATGATATTTACAACGCGATGGTTGCAACAATGTTCACAATATTTGTAGCGATGATATTTGTAGCATCTATGTTTGCAATCAGATTATTTACGGTGACAATTGCCGCAATGATATTTGTGGTTACAATTTTTGTGGTGGCAATATTTGCAACGACAACATTTGTTGTAGTGGTATTTGTAGCTACTTTGTTTGTTGTAACAACATGGACAGTAGTATTGATAATACTTACAGTGATTACAATGATATTGTGGCCACGATATTTACAACGCGATGGTAGCAACAATGTTGACAGCATTTGTAGCGATGATATTTGTAGCAGCTATGTTTGCGATGACAATATTTGCGGTGACAATTGCGGCTATGATATTTGTGGCTATTATGTTGTAGTGACAATATTTTCAACGACAACATTTGTTGAAGTGGTATTTGCAGTTACTTTGTTTGTAGTAACAACATGGACATTTGTAGTGTCAATACTTAGAGTGATTTTAAATGTGATTATGATATTTACAACGCGATGGTTGCAACAATGTTCACAATATTTGTAGCATCTATGTTTGCAATCAGATTATTTGCGGTGACAATTGCCGCAATGATATTTGTGGTTACAATTTTGTAGTGACAATATTTGCAACGACAACATTTGTTGTAGTGGTATTTGCAGCTACTTTGTTTGTTGTAACAACATGGACAGTTGTATTGATAATACTTACAGTGATTACAACGATATTGTGGCCACGATATTTACAACATGATGGTAGCAACAATGTTGACAGCATTTGTAGCGATGATATTTGTAGCAGCTATGTTTGCGATGACAATATTTGTGGTGACAATTGCGGCTATGATATTTGTGGCTATTATGTTGTAGTGACAATATTTTCAGCGACAACATTTGTTGAAGTGGTATTTGCAGTTACTTTGTTTGTAGTAACAACATGGACATTTGTAGTGTCAATACTTAGAGTGATTATAATTGTGGTTATGATATTTACAACGCGATGGTTGCAACAATGTTCACAATATTTGTAGCGATGATATTTGTAGCATCTATGTTTGCAATCACATTATTTGCGGTGACAATTGCACAATGATATTTGTGGTTACAATTTTTGTAGTGACAATATTTGCAACGACAACATTTGTTGTAGTGGTATTTGCAGTACTTTGTTTGTTGTAACAACATGGACATTTGTAGTGACAATACTAAAAGCGATCACAATTGTGGTCGTGGTATTTACAACGCGATGGTTGCAACAATGTTCACAATATTTGTAGCGATGATATTTGTAGCATCTACGTTTGCAATCACATTATTTGCGGTGACAATTGCCGCAATGATATTTGTGGATACAATTTTTGTAGTGACAATATTTGCAACGACAACATTTGTTGTAGTGGTATTTGCAGCTACTTTGTTTGTTGTAACAACATGGACATTTGTAGTGACAATACTTAAAGTGATTACAATTGTGGTCATGGAATTTACAACGCGATGGTTGCAACAATGTTCACAATATTTGTAGCGATGATATTTTTAGCTGCTATGTTTGCAATCACTTCATTTACGGTGACAATTGCCGCAATGATATTTGTGGTTACAATTTTTGTGGTGGCAATATTTGCAACGACAACATTTGTTGTAGTGGTATTTGTAGCTACTTTGTTTGTTGTAACAACATGGACAGTAGTATTGATAATACTTACAGTGATTACAATGATATTGTGGCCACGATATTTACAACGCGATGGTAGCAACAATGTTGACAGCATTTGTAGCGATGATATTTGTAGCAGCTATGTTTGCGATGACAATATTTGCGGTGACAATTGCGGCTATGATATTTGTGGCTATTATGTTGTAGTGACAATATTTTCAACGACAACATTTGTTGAAGTGGTATTTGCAGTTACTTTGTTTGTAGTAACAACATGGACATTTGTAGTGTCAATACTTAGAGTGATTTTAAATGTGATTATGATATTTACAACGCGATGGTTGCAACAATGTTCACAATATTTGTAGCATCTATGTTTGCAATCAGATTATTTGCGGTGACAATTGCCGCAATGATATTTGTGGTTACAATTTTTGTAGTGACAATATTTGCAACGACAACATTTGTTGTAGTGGTATTTGCAGCTACTTTGTTTGTTGTAACAACATGGACAGTTGTATTGATAATACTTACAGTGATTACAACTATATTGTGGCCACGATATTTACAACATGATGGTAGCAACAATGTTGACAGCATTTGTAGCGATGATATTTGTAGCAGCTATGTTTGCGATGACAATATTTGTGGTGACAATTGCGGCTATGATATTTGTGGCTATTATGTTGTAGTGACAATATTTTCAGCGACAACATTTGTTGAAGTGGTATTTGCAGTTACTTTGTTTGTAGTAACAACATGGACATTTGTAGTGTCAATACTTAGAGTGATTATAATTGTGGTTATGATATTTACAACGCGATGGTTGCAACAATGTTCACAATATTTGTAGCGATGATATTTGTAGCATCTATGTTTGCAATCACATTATTTGCGGTGACAATTGCCACAATGATATTTGTGGTTACAATTTTTGTAGTGACAATATTTGCAACGACAACATTTGTTGTAGTGGTATTTGCAGCTACTTTGTTTGTTGTAACAACATGGACATTTGTAGTGACAATACTAAAAGCGATCACAATTGTGGTCGTGGTATTTACAACGCGATGGTTGCAACAATGTTCACAATATTTGTAGCGATGATATTTGTAGCATCTACGTTTGCAATCACATTATTTGCGGTGACAATTGCCGCAATGATATTTGTGGATACAATTTTTGTAGTGACAATATTTGCAACGACAACATTTGTTGTAGTGGTATTTGCAGCTACTTTGTTTGTTGTAACAACATGGACATTTGTAGTGACAATACTTAAAGTGATTACAATTGTGGTCATGGTATTTACAACGCGATGGTTGCAACAATGTTCACAATATTTGTAGCGATGATATTTTTAGCTGCTATGTTTGCAATCACTTCATTTGCGGTGACAATTGCAGCAATGGTATTTGTGGTTACAATGTTTGTAGTGACAATATTTGCAACGACAACATTTGTTGTAGTAGTATTTGCAGCTACTTTGTTTGTTGTAACAACATGGACAGTAGTATTGATAATACTTACAGTGATTACAACGATATTGTGGCCACGATATTTACAACGCGATGGTAGCAACAATGTTGACAGCATTTGTAGCGATGATATGTGTAGCAGCTATGTTTGCGATGACAATATTTGCGGTGACAATTGTGGCTATGATATTTGTGGCTATTATGTTGTAGTGACAATATTTTCAACGACAACATTTGTTGAAGTGGTATTTGCAGTTACTTTGTTTGTAGTAACAACATGGACATTTGTAGTGTCAATACTTAAAGTGATTATAATTGTGGTTATGATATTTACAACGCGATGGTTGCAACAATGTTCACAATATTTGTAGCGATGATATTTGTAGCATCTATGTTTGCAATCACATTATTTGCGGTGACAATTGCCGCAATGATATTTGTGGATACAATTTTTATAGTGACAATATCTGCAACGACAACATTTGTTGTAGTGGTATTTGCAGCTACTTTGTTTGTTGTAACAACATGGACATTTGTAGTGACAATACTTAAAGTGATTACAATTGTGGTCATGGTATTTACAACGCGATGGTTGCAACAATGTTCACAATATTTGTAGCGATGATATTTTTAGCAGCTATGATTGCAATCACTTCATTTGCGGTGACAATTGCAGCAATGGTATTTGTGGTTACAATGTTTGTAGTGACAATATTTGCAACGACAACATTTGTTGTAGTAGTATTTGCAGCTACATTGTTTGTAGTAACAACATGGACAGTAGTATTGATAATACTTGCAGTGATTACAACGATATTGTGGCCACGATATTTACAACGCAATGGTAGCAACAATGTTGACAGCATTTGTAGCGATGATATGTGTTGCAGCTATGTTTGCGATGACAATATTTGCGGTGATAATTGTGGCTATGATATTTGTGGCTATTATGTCGTAGTGACAATATTTTCAACGACAACATTTGTTGAAGTGGTATTTGCAGTTACTTTGTTTGTAGTAACAACATGGACATTTGTAGTGTCAATACTTAGAGTGATTATAATTGTGGTTATGATATTTACAACGCGATGGTTGCAACAATATTCACAATATTTGTAGCGATGATATTTGTAGCATCTATGTTTGCAATCAGATTATTTGCGGTGACAATTGCTGCAATGATATTTGTGGTTACAATTTTTGTAGTGACAATATTTGCAACGACAACATTTGTTGTAGTGGTATTTGCAGCTACTTTGTTTGTTGTAACAACATGGACAGTAGTATTGATAATACTTACAGTGATTACAACGATATTGTGGCCACGATATTTACAACGCGACGGTAGCAACAATGTTGACAGCATTTGTAGCGAGGATATGTGTAGCAGCTATGTTTGCGATGACAATATTTGCGGTGACAATTGTGGCTATGATATTTGTGGCTATTATGTTGTAGTGACAATATTTTCAACGACAACATTTGTTGAAGTGGTATTTGCAGTTACTTTTTTTGTAGTAACAACATGGACATTTGTAGTGTCAATACTTAGAGTGATTATAATTGTGGTTATGATATTTACAACGCCATGGTTGCAACAATGTTCACAATATTTGTAGCGATGATATTTGTAGCGTCTATGTTTGCAATCAGATTATTTGCGGTGACAATTGCCGCAATGATATTTGTGGTTACCATTTTTGTAGTGACAATATTTGCAACGACAACATTTGTTGTAGTGGTATTTGCAGCTACTTTGTTTGTTGTAACAACATGGACAGTAGTATTGATAATACTTACAGTGATTACAACGATATTGTGGCCACGATATTTACAACGCGATGGTAGCAACAATGTTGACAGCATTTGTAGCAATGATATGTGTAGCTGCTATGTTTGCGATGACAATATTTGCGGTGACAATTGTGGCTATGATATTTGTGGCTATTATGTTGTAGTGACAATATTTTCAACGACAACATTTGTTGAAGTGGTATTTGCAGTTACTTTGTTTGTAGTAACAACATGGACATTTTTAGTGTCAATACTTAAAGTGATTATAATTGTGGTTATGATATTTACAACGCGATGGTTGAAACAATGTTCACAATATTTGTAGCGATGATATTTGTAGCATCTATGTTTGCAATCACATTATTTGCGGTGACAATTGCCGCAATGATATTTGTGGTTACAATTTTTGTAGTGACAATATTGCAACGACAACATTTGTTGTGGTGGTATTTGCAGCTACTTTGTTTGTTGTAACAACATGGACATTTGTAGTGACAATACTTAAAGTGATTACAATTGTGGTCATGGTATTTACAACGCGATGGTTGCAACAATGTTCACAATATTTGTTGCGATGATATTTTTAGCAGCTATGATTGCAATCACTTCATTTGCGGTGACAATTGCAGCAATGGTATTTGTGGTTACAATGTTTGTAGTGACAATATTTGCAACGACAACATTTGTTGTAGTAGTATTTGCAGCTACTTTGTTTGTAGTAACAACATGGACAGTAGTATTGATAATACTTACAGTGATTACAACGATATTGTGGCCACGATATTTACAACGCGATGGTAGCAACAATGTTGACAGCATTTGTAGCGATGATATGTGTTGCAGCTATGTTTGCGATGACAATATTTGCGGTGACAATTGTGGCTATGATATTTGTGGCTATTATGTTGTAGTGACAATATTTTCAACGACAACAATTGTTGAAGTGGTATTTGCAGTTACTTTGTTTGTAGTAACAACATGGACATTTGTAGTGTCAATACTTAGAGTGATTATAATTGTGGTTATGATATTTACAACGCGATGGTTGCAACAATGTTCACAATATTTGTAGCGATGATATTTGTGGCATCTATGTTTGCAATCAGATTATTTGCGGTGACAATTGCCGCAATGATATTTGTGGTTACAATTTTTGTTGTGACAATATTTGCAACGACAACATTTGTTGTAGTGGTATTTGCAGCTACTTTGTTTGTTGTAACAACATGGACAGTAGTATGGATAATACTTACAGTGATTACAACGATATTGTGGCCACGATATTTACATCGCGATGGTAGCAACAATGTTGACAGCATTTGTAGCGATGATATGTGTAGCAGCTATGTTTGCGATGACAATATTTGCGGTGACAATTGTGGCTATGATATTTGTGGCTATTATGTTGTAGTGACAATATTTTCAACGACAACATTTGTTGAAGTGGTATTTGCAGTTACTTTGTTTGTAGTAACAACATGGACATTTGTAGTGTCAATACTTAAAGTGATTATAATTGTGGTTATGATATTTACAACGCGATGGTTGAAACAATGTTCACAATATTTGTAGCGATGATATTTGTAGCATCTATGTTTGCAATCACATTATTTGCGGTGACAATTGCCGCAATGATATTTGTGGTTACAATTTTTGTAGTGACAATATTTGCAACGACAACATTTGTTGTGGTGGTATTTGCAGCTACTTTGTTTGTTGTAACAACATGGACATTTGTAGTGACAATACTTAAAGTGATTACAATTGTGGTCATGGTATTTACAACGCGATGGTTGCAACAATGTTCACAATATTTGTAGCGATGATATTTGAGGCATCTATGTTGCAATCAGATTATTTACGGTGACAATTGCAGCAATGGTATTTGTGGTTACAATGTTTGTAGTGACAATATTTGCTTCGACAACATTTGTTGTAGTAGTATTTGCAGCTACTTTGTTTGTAGTAACAACATGGACAGTAGTATTCATAGTACTTACAGTGATTACAACGATATTGTGGCCACGATATTTACATCGCGAAGGTAGCAACAATGTTGACAGAATTTGTAGCGATGATATGTGTAGCAGCTATGTTTGCGTTGACAATATTTGCGGTGACAATTGTGGCTATGATATTTGTGTCTATTATGTTGTAGTGACAATATTTTCAACAACAACATTTGTTGCAGTGGTATTTGCAGTTACTTTGTTTGTAGTAACAACATGGACATTTGTAGTGTCAATACTTAGAGTGATTATAATTGTGGTTATGATATTTACAACGCGATGGTTGCAACAATGTTCACAATATTTGTAGCGATGATATTTTTAGATGCTATGTTTGCAATCACATTATTTGCGGGGACAATTGCCGCAATGATATTTGTGGTTACAATTTTTATAGTGACAATATTTGCAACGACAACTTTTTTTGTTTTTGTATTTGCAGCTACTTTCTTTGAAATAACAACATGGACATTTGTAGTAACAATACATAGAGTGATTACAATTGTTGCAATAATTAGTACAACGCGTTGGTAGCAACAATGTTGACAATATTTGTATCGATGATATGTGTAGCAGCTATGTTTGCAATCACTTCATTTACGGTGACAATTGCAGCAACGGTATTTGTGGTTACAATGTTTGTAGTGACAATATTTGCTTCGACAACATTTGTTGTAGTAGTATTTGCAGCTACTTTGTTTGTAGTAACAACATGGACAGTAGTATTGATAGTACTTACAGTGATTACAACGATATTGTGGCTACGATATTTACAACGAGATGGTGGCAACAATGTTGACAGCATCTGTAGCGATGATATGTGTAGCAGCTATGTTTGCGATGACAATATTTGCGGTGACAATTGTGGCTATGATATTTGTGGCTATTATGTTGTAGTGACAATATTTTCAACGACAACATTTGTTGAAGTGGTATTTGCTGCTAGTTTGTTTGTAGTAACAAAATGGACATTTGTAGTGTCAATACTTAGAGTGATTATAATTGTGGTCATGATATTTACAACGCGATGGTTGCAACAATGTTCACAATATTTATAGCGATGATATTTGTAGTAGCTATGTTTGCAATCACATTATTTACGGTGACAATTGCCGCAATGATATTTGTGGTTACAATTTTTGTAGTGACAATATTTGCAACGACAACATTTTTTGTAATTGTATTTGCAGCTACTTTGTTTGAAGTAACAACATGGACATTTGTAGTAACAATACATAGAGTGATTACAATTGTTGCCATAATTTGTACAACACGATGGTAGCAACAATGTTGACAACATATGTAGCGATGATATGTGTAACTATGAATTCAAATTCAAATAGCAATCGTTAACTCCCACAACTTAATTGCATATGATTTAAATTTAAATAATTCCTCACTAACCAAACTTAATGTAATATGCAAATTTAACTTCACAAATTCAGAATTACACAATGGAATTCAAACAACAAACTTCACAACTCCACACGCCACAAGCTACTTCACGCCAACAATTTGGTAAGTTTTGACAATTTCAAACAATTTGCTAAAGTAACATCACTTTGTACTTCTTCTCTTCCATGTGAATTAGTGTCTACAAAGTGATATAATAACCTTCCCAAATCAACTCTAACAATCAACAAATCAAATCTCCAAAACAAGGTAATTTCACAAACTCAAAACCACAACAATCACAATTGCGGTTTTCACTTGATCAACTCTAATTGATGATCACTTCTACGAAATTGAATACAACCAATTCCCTTCTCTCAACAAGAGCTCTGATATGACTCACTAGAGAAGAACTGAACAACTACAAAGATGAATCGATATTACTCAAGATTTCTCCTTGTTGCACTCGCCACAATTCCAACTTCTTGGGATTGAAATTGATAAGAGAATTTTGGAATTAGGAAACCCTAAGCCCTCTCACGAAATGTGAAGTGTTTGTTCTGCAAAAATAAGCCTCCCTCAAACCCTCTCTTAAGCAAGTATTTATACTTACTACTTCTAGGATTAAAAAGTGCTTAAAATTACAAGTTTGCCACTTTTAAGGTGGCTAACCCTAAATGAAAGTTACAAAGAAATAAAAGTGTCCCAAAACCAAAATAGTTCAATAAACATTTACAAAATACAAAATAACATAAATCTTCATGATCCAATGCCTTAGAATAGAGAACAATCGCAGCGGGTCTTTAATTGTTACCTAGAAAAATGTCCTATGTCCAACTGAAGTTGTAGGACATTTTGGCATCCCATGGAGATATATAATTGTACCTGTAAGATTATTCTCAAAGTTTATTAGAAATAAAGACATAAGATAAAAGATGACCAATTTGGTCAATCATCCAGATTGGGTTCTGAAAAGGTTGACAGTGCTTGAATTTTTCCCATCATCTCCTCGGGCTTCTGAAAGATTTGCCCTCAAATCTAGAGGATTAGTTGTGGAATTGAACCCTAGGATCTCTATTGTTCTGCTTCCCCAACTAACCATGGTAGTGGACGGCTGCCTGACCTCTTTTTGAAAACTCTAGACCTCAGATGGAGTCATTGGTAATAGGATTATACGTGTCTCGCCTATGCTAAACATGTAGGTATTTTCAAACCCATCATGTATCACCCGTCGATCATACAACCAGGGCCGACCCAACAGCAAATGGAATGCATGCATAGGAACTATATCACAAAGGATCTCATCATGATAGTTCTGCCTGACACTCACTGGAACCTTTGCCCTAAGGGTAACATGCATACTACCTCTATTATCCAGCCAATGCAAATGATAAGGACTAGGATGAGGTATAGTAGACAGTTGTAATTTGTTTACTAGTGCAGCAGATATA
Source organism: Laguncularia racemosa (assembly GCA_037954665.1). Lineage (NCBI taxonomy): Eukaryota > Viridiplantae > Streptophyta > Magnoliopsida > Myrtales > Combretaceae > Laguncularia > Laguncularia racemosa. Next base: position 284,201 of record JBBMOL010000328.1, read on the forward strand.
ACATTCATGCAACTACCACTATCGATGATGAGTACACAAAGGTTACCTCCGATTCTGCAAGAGGTATGAAATATGTTCTCCCTCTGAATATCACTGATATCAGGAGATGTGGACAAAATCCTGTGTAATACATTGAGGGATAGATATTTTCCTCCAGTATGCTCCTCAGGCGCATTTGCATTCTGATCATCATAATATTCCTGCAATACTGTTGGTAGATCTGTAGGCTCAATCTGTTCATGGTCATCCTCAGTATCCTCTCCAATGTCTTCCATAATAGTCATCACCCTCATATTTGGACACTGTGCAGCCATATGCCCAAATCCTATGCATTTAAAACATTTAATCTGGCGTGCTTTCCCACTAGTAGATCCGGGAACAGTCTGCCTCGTTTCTGGTGCCATGACCTCTTTACCCTTCCTAGTGGGTAAGTTTTCCCTGATGATGGTTGGGGTAGTAGTGTCCACTGTCTTGACTCCCTCACCAACCGCCTTTGCTTTCCCTGATTGACTGTCAGCTGAGATGGGTCTATTAGTAGTATTGGGCCTGCTGCTAAGAGCCCTAAAGAAGTTGGACCTCCTTTGTCTCTCTACTTTTAAGGCCAACTGAATAGCCTCATCAAGTGTAGTGTAGCGCTGTAGCTCAACAATACACGCTATCTCATATTTTAGACCTGAGACAAATCGTGCTATAGTTTGTTCCGAAGGCTCAACAGACCCACACCTAATCATAAGGGTCTCAAATTCCTGCACATAATCATCCACTGTTTTGCCCCCCTGCTTCAAGGTTTGCAGTCGCATAAACAGCTCCTGTTTGTAGTGCTCAGGAATGAACCTTTTCCTTAACAACCTCTTCATATCCCTCTAGGTCTGAACCTCAGCCTCTCCATCCCGACGCCTATTGATGATTAGATTCTTCCACCAAAGTGCAACATACCCTACAAATTCAACTGCAGCCAATCTGACCTTGGTACTGTCGTCAATCTCATAACATTCGAAAAGACCTTCGACCTTATCCTCCCAGTCCAGGTACTCATCTGCTGATCCCTTACCATCATAGGATGGCATCTGTAGTTTCACATATTCCAAACCCCGAGGTGGCCTGAAATCCTTATTCTGATTTAGGTTGACTCCAAAATTGTCATCTCTTTCTTCCACTACTCTGTTTCGATGAGGGTTTTGTGGAGCTACTCGAGGTCGTGCCGGTTGGTTTACCATTGGTGGTTGTGGTAAAGTCATCCTGTCAACTCTAGTTACTAGTGTAGCAACCATAGTAGTAAGCTCCTGAAGTTGTTCCACCAGAGTTCTTCTGCCTGCCACATTACGTCCATGTCCTCCACCAACCTGGCTATTGGCTTCTTCACCCAATCCCCCATTCACACTATCATTAGAAATATTTGTAGATCCTTATATATTGTTTCTCAAAATGATATGATTCAAGGATATACACTTCCACTACAATACTTCCCTAAACTCCACACAATAGTAACTACAAAAGACAAACAACAAACCCACTTAATGTTACAATTTATAATTGCAACTCATGTGTAATACTCTCCTCCACAACAAGCCACAAGTACACGGTGCAGCACAATTAATTTCCACAAGTTTACTCCACGGCAACACACAAGCAACAACTACAATTAATATGTAATACTTCCACGGCAACAACAAAGTGAACAATGAATACAAGTAATCTTCAACTTCCACGGCAAATAATGAAGACAAGAGATTAATAAGTAGCTTTCCAAAAATGAATTTCGAATCCCACTATAGGCAACAACTTTCAATTTGAAATTCAAATAACTTCACTAATTGCAAGCCTTCCTCAATTGGTAATAATGAATTCAAATTCAAATAGCAATCATTAACTCCCACAACTTAATTGCATATGATTTGAATTCAAATAATTCCTCACTAACCAAACTTAATTTAATCTACAAATTTAACTTCACAAATTTAGAATTACACAATGGAATTCAAACAACAAACTTCACAACTCCACACGCCACAAGCTACTTCACGCCAACAATTTGGTAAGTTTCACAATTTCAAACAATTTGCTAAAGTAACATCACTTTGTACTTCTGCTCTTCCACGTGAATTAGTGTCCACAAAGTGATATAATAACCTTCCCAAATCAACTCCAACAATCAGCAAATCAAATCTCCGAAACAAGGAAATTTCACAAACTCAAAACCACAACAATTACAATTGCGGTTTTCACTTGATCAACTCTAATTGAAGATCACTTCCACGAAATTGAATACAACCAATTCCCTTCTCTCAACAAGAGCTCTGATATGACTCACTAGAGAAGAAATGAACAACAACAAAGATGAATCGATATTACTCACGATTTCTCCTTGTTGCACTCGCCACAATTCTAACTTCTTGGGATTGAAATTGATAAGAGAATTTTGGAATTAGGAAACCCTAAGCCCTCTCACGAAATGGGAAGTGTTTGTTCTCAAAAAATAAGCCTCCCTCAAACCCTCTCTTAAGCAAGTATTTATACTTGCTACTTCTAGGGTTAAAAAGTTCTCAAAATTACAAGTTTGCCACTTTTAAGGTGGTTAACCCTAAATGAAAGTTACAAAGAAATAAAAGTGTCCCAAAACCAAAATACAACCAAAATAGTTCAATAAACATTTACAAAATACAAAATAACATAAATCTTCATGATCCAATGCCTTAGAATAGAGAACAATCGCAACGGGCCTTTGATTGTTACCTAGAAAAATGTCCTGTGTCCAACTGAAGTTGTAGGACATTTTGGCATCCCATGGACATATATAATTGTACCTGTAAGATTATTCTCAAAGTTTATTAGAAATAAAGACATAAGATAAAAGATGAGCAATTTGGTCAATCATCCAGATTGGGTTCTAAAAAGGTTGACAGTGCCAGAATTTTTCCCATCAGGTATTTGCAGCTACTTTGTTTGTAGTACCAACAAGGACATTTGTAGTGTCAATACTTAGAGTGATTACAATTTGTGGTTACAATGTTTGTAGTGACAATATTTGCAACAACAACATTTTTTGTAGTTTTATTTGCATCTACTTTGTTTGAAGTAACAACATGGACATTTGTAGTAACAACATATAGAGTGAATACAATTGTTGCCATTATTTGTACAACGCGATGGTAGCAACATAGTTGACAACATTTGTAGCGATGATATTTGTAGCAGCTATGTTTGCAATGACAATATTTGTGGTGAGAATTGCCACATCGATAATTGTGGTTACAATGTTTGTAGTGAGAATATTTGCAACGGTAACATTTGTTGTAGTGGTATGTGCAGCTACTTTGTTTGTAGTAACAACATGGACATTTTTAGTGACAACACTTAGAGTGATTACAATTGTGGTCATGGTATTTACAACGCGATGGTTGCAACAATGTTCACAACATTTGTTGCGATGATATTTTTAGCAGCTATGTTTGCAATCACTTTATTTGCGGTGACAATTGCCGCAATGGTATTTGTGGTTACAATGTTTGTAGTGACAATATTTGCAACGACAACATTTGTTGTAGTAGTATTTGCAGCTACTTTGTTTGTAGTAACAACATGGACAGTAGTGTTGATAATACTTAGAGTGATTACAACGATATTGTGGCCCCGATATTTACAACGCGAAGGTAGCAACAATGTTGACAGCATTTGTAGCGATGATATGTGTAGCAGATATGTTTGCAATGACAATATTTGCAGTGACAATTGTGGCAATGATATTTGTGGCTATTATGTTATAGTGACAATATTTTCAGCGACAACAGTTGTTGAAGTGGTATTTGCAGCTAGTTTGTTTGTAGTAACGACATGGACATTTGTAGTGTCTATACTTAGAGTGATTACAATTGTGGTCAAGATATTTACAACGCGATGGTTGCAACAATGTTCACAATATTTGTAGCGATGATATTTGTAGCAGCTATGTTTGCAATCACATTATTTGCGTTGATAATTGCTGCAAGGATACTTGTGGTTACAATTTTTGTAGTGACAATATTTGCAACGACAACATTTTTTGTAGTTGTATTTGCTGCTACTATGTTTGAAGTAACAACATGGACATTTGTAGTAACAATACATAGAGTGATTACAA
>JBBMOL010000328.1:292827-313620 GCA_037954665.1 Laguncularia racemosa
ACAAACAAAGTAGCTGCAAATACCACTACAACAAATGTTGTCGTTGCAAATATTGACACTACAAACATTGTAACCACAAATATCATTGCGGCAATTGTCACCGAAAATATTGTCATTGCCAACATTGCGGCTACAAATATCATCGCTACAAATGTTGTCAACATTGTTGCTACCATCGCGTTGTAAATATCATGGCCACAATTGTAATCACTCTTAGTATTGTCACTACAAATGTCATGTCGTTACATTAAGAAAGTAGCGCAAATACCAATATAACAAATCTTGTCGTTGTAAATATGGTCACTACAAACATTGTAACCACAAATATCATTGCGGTAATTGTCACCGAAAATATTGTCTTTGCAATCATAGCTGCTACAAATATCAACGCTACAAATGTTATCAACATTGTTGCTACCATCGCGTTGTAAATATGATGGCCACAATTGTAATCACTCTTAGTATTGTCACTACAAATGTCGATGTTGTCAGTACAAACAAAGTAGCTGCAAATACCACTACAACAAATGTTGTAGTTGCAAATATTGACACTACAAACATTGTAACCACAAATATCATTGCGGTAATTGTCACCGAAAATATTGTCTTTGCAATCATAGCTGCTACAAATATCAACGCTACAAATGTTGTCAACATTGTTGCTACCATCGCGTTGTAAATATGATGGCCACAATTGTAATCACTCTTAGTATTGTCACTACAAATGTCGATGTTGTCAGTACAAACAAAGTAGCTGCAAATACCACTACAACAAATGTTGTCGTTGCAAATATTGACACTACAAACATTGTAACTACAAATATCATTGCGGCAATTGTCACCGGAAATATTGTCATTGCAAACATAGCTGCTACAAATATCAACGCTACAAATGTTGTCAACATTGTTGCTACCATCGCGTTGTAAATATGATGGCCACAATTGTAATCACTCTTAGTATTGTCACTACAAATGTCGATGTTGTCACTACAAACAAAGTAGCTGCAAATACCACTACAACAAATGTTGTCGTTGCAAATATTGACACTACAAACATTGTAACCACAAATATCATTGCGGCAATTGTCACCGAAAATATTGTCTTTGCAACATAGCTGCTACAAATATCATCGCTACAAATGTTGTCAACATTGTTGCTACCATCGCGTTGTAAATATCATGGCCACAATTGTAATCACTCTTAGTATTGTCACTACAAATGTCCATGTTTACTACAAACAAAGTAGCGCAAATACCACTACAACAAATTTGTCGTTGAAATATGTCACTACAAACATTGTAACCACAAATATCATTGCGGCAATTGTCACCGAAATATTGTCATTGCCAACATTGCGCTACAAATATCATCCTACAAATGTTGTCAACATTGTTGCTACCATCGCGTTGTAAATATCATGGCCACAATTGTAATCACTCTTAGTATTGTCACTACTAATGTCCATGTGTTTACATAAAAAAGTACCCGAAATACCAGTATAACAAATCTTGTCGTTGTAAATATGGTCACTACAAACATTGTAACCACAAATATCATTGCGGTAATTGTCACCGAAAATATTGTCTTTGCAAACATAGCTGCTACAAATATCAACGCTACAAATGTTATCAACATTGTTGCTACCATCGCGTTGTAAATATGATGGCCACAATTGTAATCACTCTTAGTATTGTCACTACAAATGTCCATGTTGTCACAATAAACAAAGTAGCTGCAAATACCACTACAACAAATGTTGTCGTTGCAAATATTGACACTACAAACATTGTAACCACAAATATCATTGCGGCAATTGTCACCGAAAATATTGTCATTGCCAACATTGCGGCTACAAATATCATCGCTACAAATGTTGTCAACATTGTTGCTACCATCGCGTTGTAAATATCATGGCCACAATTGTAATCACTCTTAGTATTGTCACTACTAATGTCCATGTCGTTACATAAGAAAGTAGCCGTAAATACCAGTATAACAAATCTTGTCGTTGTAAATATGGTCACTACAAACATTGTAACCACAAATATCATTGCGGTAATTGTCACCGAAAATATTGTCTTTGCAATCATAGCTGCTACAAATATCAACGCTACAAATGTTATCAACATTGTTGCTACCATCGCGTTGTAAATATGATGGGCACAATTGTAATCACTCTTAGTATTGTCACTACAAATGTCGATGTTGTCAGTACAAACAAAGTAGCTGCAAATACCACTACAACAAATGTTGTCGTTGCAAATATTGACACTACAAACATTGTAACTACAAATATCATTGCGGCAATTGTCACCGGAAATATTGTCTTGCAAACATAGCTGCTACAAATATCATCGCTGCAAATGTTGTCAACATTGTTGCTACCATCGCGTTGTAAATATGATGGCCACAATTGTAATCACTCTTAGTATTGTCACTACAAATGTCGATGTTGTCACTACAAACAAAGTAGCTGCAAATACCACTACAACAAATGTTGTCGTTGCAAATATTGACACTACAAACATTGTAACCACAAATATCATTGCGGCAATTGTCACCGAAAATATTGTCATTGCCAACATTGCGGCTACAAATATCATCGCTACAAATGTTGTCAACATTGTTGCTACCATCGCGTTGTAAATTATCATGGCCACAATTGTAATCACTCTTAGTATTGTCACTACTAATGTCCATGTCGTTTACATAAAGAAAGTAGCCGCAAAACCAGTATAACAAATCTTGTCGTTGTAAATATGGTCACTACAAACATTGTAACCACAAATATCATTGCGGCAATTGTCACCGAAAATATTGTCATTGCCAACATTGCGGCTACAAATATCGTCGCTACAAATGTTGTCAACATTGTTGCTACCATCGCGTTGTAAATATCATGGCCACAATTGTAATCACTCTTAGTATTGTCACTACTAATGTCCATGTCGTTTACATAAAGAAAGTAGCCGTAAATACCAGTATAACAAATCTTGTCGTTGTAAATATGGTCACTACAAACATTGTAACCACAAATATCATTGCGGTAATTGTCACCGAAAATATTGTCTTTGCAATCATAGCTGCTACAAAATATCAACGCTACAAATGTTATCAACATTGTTGCTACCATCGCGTTGTAAATATGATGGCCACAATTGTAATCACTCTTAGTATTGTCACTACAAATGTCGATGTTGTCACTACAAACATTGTAACCACAAATATCATTGCGGCAATTGTCACCGAAAATATTGTCATTGCCAACATTGCGGCTACAAATATCATCGCTACAAATGTTGTCAACATTGTTGCTACCATCTCCTTGTAAATATGATGACCACAATTGTAATCACTCTTAGTATTGTCACTACTAATGTCCACGTCGTTTACATAAAGAAAGTAGCCGCAAAAACCAGTATAACAAATCTTGTCGTTGTAAATATGGTCACTACAAACATTGTAACCACAAATATCATTGCGGCAATTGTCACCGAAAATATTGTCATTGCCAACATTGCGGCTACAAATATCGTCGCTACAAATGTTGTCAACATTGTTGCTACCATCGCGTTGTAAATATCATGGCCACAATTGTAATCACTCTTAGTATTGTCACTACAATGTCGATGTTTCATAAAAAAGTAGCGCAAATACCATAAACAAATTTGTCGTTGCAAATATTGACACTACAAACATTGTAACCACAAATATCATTGCGGCAATTGTCACCGAAAATATTGTCATTGCAAACATAGCTGCTACAAATATCATCGCTACAAATGTTGTCAACATTGTTGCTACCATCGCGTTGTAAATATGATGGCCACAATTGTAATCACTCTTAGTATTGTCACTACAATGTCGATGTTGTCATAAAAAAAGTAGCTGCAAATACCACTACACAAATGTTGTCGTTGCAAATATTGACACTACAAACATTGTAACCACAAATATCATTGCGGCAATTGTCACCGAAAATATTGTCATTGCAACATAGCTGCTACAAATATCATCGCTACAAATGTTGTCAACATTGTTGCTACCATCGCGTTGTAAATATCATGGCCACAATTGTAATCACTCTTAGTATTGTCACTACAAATGTCCCATGTTGTTATACAAACAAAGTAGCTGCAAATACCACTACAACAAATGTTGTCGTTGCAAATATTGTCACTACAAACATTGTAACCACAAATATCATTGCGACAATTGTCACCGAAGATATTGTGATTGCAGACATAGCTGCTACAAATATCAACGCTACAAATGTTATCAACATTGTTGCTACCATCGCGTTGTAAATATGATGGCCACAATTGTAATCACTCTTAGTATTGTCACTACAAATGTCCATGTTGTCACTACAAACAAAGTAGCTGCAAATACCACTACAACAAATTTGTCGTTGCAAATATTGACACTACAAACATTGTAACCACAAATATCATTGCGGCAATTGTCACCGAAAATATTGTCTTGCAATCATAGCTGCTACAAATATCACGCTACAAATGTTTCAACATTGTTGCTACCATCGCGTTGTAAATATGATGGCCACAATTGTAATCACTCTTAGTATTGTCACTACAAATGTCGATGTTTCATAAACAAAGTAGCTGCAAATACCACTACAACAAATGTTGTCGTTGCAAATATTGACACTACAAACATTGTAACCACAAATATCATTGCGGCAATTGTCACCGAAAATATTGTCATTGCCAACATTGTGGCTACAAATATCATCGCTACAAATGTTGTCAACATTGTTGCTACCATCGCGTTGTAAATATCATGGCCACAATTGTAATCACTCTTAGTATTGTCACTACAAATGTCCATGTCGTTTACATAAAGAAAGTAGCCGTAAATACCAGTATAACAAATCTTGTCGTTGTAAATATGGTCACTACAAACATTGTGACCACAAATATCATTGCGGTAATTGTCACCGAAAATATTGTCATTGCAATCATAGCTGCTACAAATATCAACGCTACAAATGTTATCAACATTGTTGCTACCATCGCGTTGTAAATATGATGGCCACAATTGTAATCACTCTTAGTATTGTCACTACAAATGTCGATGTTGTACGTACAAACAAAGTAGCTGCAAATACCACTACAACAAATGTTGTCGTTGCAAATATTGACACTACAAACATTGTAACCACAAATATCATTGCGGCAATTGTCACCGAAAATATTGTCATTGCCAAACATTGCGGCTACAAATATCATCGCTACAAATGTTGTCAACATTGTTGCTACCATCGCGTTGTAAATATCATGGCCACAATTGTAATCACTCTTAGTATTGTCACTACTAATGTCCATGTCGTTTACATAAAGAAAGTAGCCGTAAATACCAGTATAACAAATACTGTGATTGCAAACATTGCTGCTACAAGTATCATCGCAACAAATGTTTTCAATATTGTTGCTGCCCTCGCGTGTAAATATCATTGCCTAATTTTAATCACTTTAAGTGTGGTCGCTACCAACGTCCATGTTGTTACTACAAAGAAAGTAGCTACAAATACTACTACAATAAATGTTGTCGTTGCAAATATTGTCACTACAAACAATGTAACCACAAATATCATTGCGGTAATTGTCACCGCAAATATTATGATTGCAAACATAGTTGCTACAAATGTTGTCAACATTCTTGCCACCTTCGCGTCGTAAATATCATGGCTACAATTGTAATGACTCTTAGTATTGTCACGACAAATGTCCATGTTGTTACAATAAACAATGTTGCTGCAAATACCACAACAACAAATGTTGTTGTTGCAAATATTGTCACTACAAACATTGTAACCAAAAATATCATTGCGGCAATTGTCACCGCAAATATTGTTATTGCAAACATAGCTGCTACAAATATCATCACTACAAATGTTGTGAACATTGTTCCTACCATCGCGTTGTAATTATCATGGCCACAATTGTAATCACACTAACTAATGTCACTACAAATGTGCAGGTTGTTATTACAAACAAAGTAGCTGCAAATACCACTACAACAAATGTTATTGTTGCAAATATTACACTACAAACATTGTAACCACAAATATCATTGCTGCAATTGTCACCGCCAATATTGTCATTGCAAACATAGTTGCTACAAATATCACCACTACAAATGTTGTCGCTGCAAATATTGTCACTGCAAACATTGTAAACAAATATCATTGCGGCAAGTGTCACCGCAAATATTGTCATTGCAAACATAGCAGCTGCAAATATCAACGCTATAAACGTTGTCAACATTGTTGCTACTATCGCATTGTAAATATCATGGCCACAATTGTAATCACTTTAAGTAATGTCACTACGAATGTGTAGGTTGTTATTACAAACAATGTAGTCGCAAAAACCACTACAACAAATGTCGTCGTCGCAAATATTGTCACTACAAACATTGTAATCGCAAATATCATTGCGGCAAATGTCACCGCAAATATTATGATTGCAAACATAGTTGCCACAAATATCAACGCTACAAATGTTGTCAACATTGTTGCCACCTTCGCGTCGTAAATATCATGGCTACAATTGTAATGACTCTTAGTATTATCACGACAAATGTCCATGTTGTTACTATAAACAAAGCAGCTGCAAATACCACTACAGCAAATGTTGTTGTTGCAAATATTGTCACTACAAACATTGTAACCACAAATATCATTGCGGCAATTGTTAACGCAAATATTGTTATTGCAAACAAAGCTGCTACAAATATCATCACTACAAATGTTGTCAACATTGTTCCCACCATCGCGTTGTAATTATCCTGGCCACAATTGTAATCACACTAAGTAATGTCACTATAAATGTTCAGGTTCTTATTACAAACAAAGTAGCTGCAAATACCACTACAAAAAATGTTATTGTTGCAAATATTACCACTATAAACATTGTAACCACAAATATCATTTCAAACAATTGTCACCACAAATATTGTCATTGCAAACATTGCTGCTACAAAGATCATCACTACAAATGTTGTCAACATTGTTGCTACTATCGCGTTATAAATATCATGGCCACAATTGTAATCACTCTAAGTAATGTCACTACAAATGTACAGTTTGTTGCTACAAACAAAGTAACTGCGAAATACAACTACAACAAATGTCATCGTTGCAAATATTGTCAGTAAAAACATTGTAACCACTAATATCAGTACGGCAATTGTCACCGCAAATACCGTGATTGCAAACAGAGCTGCTACAAATATCATCGCTACATGTGTTGCCAACATTGTTGCTACCATCGCGTTGTAAATATGATGGCCACAATTGTAATCACTCTAAGTAATGTCACTACAAATGTGTAGGTTGTTACTACAAACAAAGTAGCTGCAAATACCACTACAACAAATGTTGTCGTTGCAAATATTGTCACTGCAAACATTGTAAACAAATATCATTCCGACAGTGTCACCGCAAATATTGTCATTGCAAACATAGCAGCTACAAATATCAACGCTATAAACGTTGTCAAAATTGTTGCTACTATCGCGTTGTAAATATCATGGCCACAATTGTAGTCACTTTAAGTAATGTCACTACGAATGTGTAGGTTGTTATTACAAGCAAAGTAGTTGCAATACCACTACAACAAATGTCGTCGTTGCAAATATTGTCACTACAAACATTGTAATCGCAAATATCATTGCGGCAACTGTCACCGCAAATATTATGATTGCAAACATAGTTGCCACAAATATCAACGCTACAAATGTTGTCAACATTGTTTCTACCATCGCGTTGTAAATATGATGGCCACAATTGTAATCACTTTAAGTAATGTCACTACAAATGTGCAGGTTGTTATTACAAACAAAGTAGTTGCAAATACCACTACAACAAATGTTATTATCGTTGCAAATATTGTGATTGCAAACATAGCGGCTACAAATATCAACGCTACAAATATTGTCAACATTGTTGCTACCATCGCGTTGTAAATATGATGGCCACAATTGTAATCCTCTAAGTAATGTCACTACAAATGTGCAGGTTGTTACTACAAACAAAGTAGCTGCAAATACCACTACAACAAATGTTGTTCGTTGCAAATATTGTCACTGCAAACATTGTAACAATATCATTGCGACAGTGTCTACGCAAATATTTCATTGCGAACATAGCAGCTACAAATATCACGCTATAAACGTTGTCAACTGTTGCTACCATCGCGTTGCAAATATCATGGCCACAGTTGTAATCACTTAAGTAATGTCACTACGAATGTGTAGGTTGTTTTTACAAACAAAGTAGTTGCAATACCACTACAACAAATGTCGTCATTGCAAATATTGTCACTACAAACATTTAACCAAATATCATTGCGGCAATGTCCCCGCAAATATTATGATTGCAAACATAGCGGCACAAATATCAACGCTACAAATTTGTCAACATTGTTCACCTCGCGTTGTAAATATATGGCACAATTGTAATACTCTAAGTATTCATACAAATGTAGGTTGTTACTAAAAAAAGAGTGCAATACACTACAACAAATGTTGTGTTGAAATATGCTAACATTTAACAAATATCATTCGGCAATTGTACGCAAATTTGTATTGCAAACATAGCTGCAAAATTCAACAATGTTTCAACATTTCTACCATCGCGTTGTAATATTGGCACAATTGTAATCACTAAGTAATGTCACTACAATGTGGGTTGTTTACAACAAAGTAGTTGCAAATACACTACAACAAATGTTAACGTTGCAAATATTGTGATTGCAACATGCGGCTACAAATCACCTACAAATTTGTCAAATGTTGTACATCGCGTTTAAATATATGGCACAATTAATCACTCTAAGTAATGTACTACAAATGTGAGTTGTTACTACAAACAAGTAGCTGCAAGACACTCAACAATGTTGTCGTTGCAAATATTGAGTAACTTAAATCACATTTCACGCAAATATGTATTGCAAAAACTGCAACAATTGCAATTGTTGCTACATCGTTGTAAATATAGGCACAATTGTAATCACTAGTATGTACACAAGGTTGATACAAAAATTGCAAATACACTACAACAATGTCGTGTGAATTATCATACAACAGTCTACACAAATCATTGGGTATTCAACACAAATATGTGATGCAAACATGCGCTCAATTATGCAAATTTCAACATTGTCTACATGGTTGTAATATCATTAAATGTAATATCTAGTGGTGCTACCATGTCCATTTGTACTACAAACAATGTTCAAATACACTACAACAAATTTTGTTGCAATGTATACAACTTGCACACAAAATCATTGCTTGTCACCCAAATATTGTCATTGAAACTAGCGCTACAATTCAACAAATTGTCACATTGTTGCTCTGCGTTGTAATATGTGGCCAAATTAATCACTTAAGTAATGTCACTACAATGTGAGGTTGTTATACACAAGTACTGCAATACACTCAACAAAGTTGTTTGCAATATGTCACTGCTAACATTATAAACAAATATCATTCGGCAATTGTCACCAAATATTGTATTGCAACATACGTGCACAAATTAACGCAACAAATGTTGTCAACATTTTGCTACCATCGCGTTGTAAATATCATGGCCACAATTGTAATCTTTAAGTAATGTCACTACAAATGTGCAGGTTGGTATTACAACAAAGTAGTTGCAAATACAACTACAACAAATTTACGTTGTAAATATCATGGCCACAATTGTAATCATTAAGTAATGTCACTACAATGTGAGGTTGTTATACAAAAAGTAGCTGCAAATACACTACAACAAATGTTTGTTGCAAATATTGTGATAAATGACCAAAATACTGCCAATTCACGCTAATATTGCAAACATTGTTGCTACAATTTCACCTGTTGTAAATTGTTGCCACTTATTCAATTCATTAGGCCTACAAATGTATTTACTACAAAAAGTACTGAATACCACTACAACAATGTTGTCGTTGCAAATTGTCACTGAACATTAACAAATACATTGAATTCACAAATAGTTGCAAATATCACATACAACAAAATGTTGTAACATTGTTGCACATCGCGTGAAATATCAGGCCACAATTGTAATACTTTAGTCACTACAAATGTCAGTTGTATACAAACAAAGTATGCAAATACACTACAAAAATGTTGCGTTGAAATATTGTACAACATTGCGCTACAAATATCATTCGGCATTCAAATTTGAAAATAGTGTCAAATTTCGCTGTTGTACTTTGACCATCGCATTGTAAATATGGGCCACAATGTAATCACTTTAGTATTGTCGCTACAAATGTGCAGTTGTTACTAAAAAAAGTAGCTGCAAATACCACTACAACAAATGTGTGTTTGCAAATATTTCACTACAAACATTGTAAACAAATATCATTGCGGCAATGTACCAAATATTGTCATTGTAAACATAGCTGCTACAAATATCATCGCAACAAATGTTGTCAACATTGTTGCTACCATCACGTTGTAAATATGATGGCCACAGTAGTAATCACTCTTAGTATTGTCACTACAAATGTGCAGGTTGTTACTACAACCAAAGTAGTCGCAAATACAACTATAACAAATATTGTTGTTGCAAATATTGTCACTACAAACATTGTAAACAAATATCATTGCAGCAATTGTCCCCGGAAATATTGTCATTGTAAACATAGCTGCTACAAATATCATCGCTACAAATGTTGTCAACGTTGTTGCTACCTTCGCGTTGTAAATATCATGGCCACAATTCTAATCCCTCAAAGTATTGTCACTACAAATGTGCAGGTTGTTATTACAAACAAAGTAGCTGCAAATACCACTACAACAAATGTTACTGTTGCAAATATCGTCACTACAAACATTGTAACCACAAATATTATTGCTGCAATTGTCACCGCAAATATTTTCATTGCAAACATAGCTGCTACAAATATCATCACTACAAATGTTGTCAACGTTGTTGCTACTATCGCATTATAAAAATCATGGCCACAATTGTAATCACTCTAAGTAATGTCACTACAAATGTGCAGGTTGTTACTACAAATAAAGTAGCTGCAAATACCACTACAACAAATGTCGTCGTTGCAAATATTGTCACTACAAACATTGTAACCACAAATATCATTGCAGCGACTGTCACCGCAAACACAATGATAGCAAACATAGCTGCTACAAATATCATCGCAACAAATGTTTTCGACATTGTTGCTACCATCACGCTGTAACTATCATTGCCAAATTGTAATCACTCTAAGTATTGTGGCTACCAACATCCATGTTGTTACTACAAAGAAAGTAGCTACAAATACTACAACAACAAATGTTGTCGTTGCAAATATTGTCACTATAAACATTGTGACCACAAATATCATTGCGGCAATTGTCACCGCAAATACAATGATAGCAAACATAGCTGCTACAAATATCATCGCAACAAATGTTGTCAACATTGTTGCCACCATCGCGTTGTAAATATCGTGGCCACAATTGTAATCACTCTTAGTATTGTCACGACAAGTGTCCATGTTGTTACTACAAACAAAGTAGCCGCAAATACCACTACAACAAACGTTGTCGTTGCAAATACTATCACTACAAACATTGCAACTACAAATATCAGTGCGGCAATTGTCACCACAAATATTATGATTGCATACATAGCTTCTACAAATATCATCGCTACAAATGTTGTGAACATTGTTGCTACCATCGCGCTGTAAATATGATGGCCACATTAGTAATCACTCTAACTAATGTCGCTACAAATGTGCAGGATGTTACTATAAACAAATTAGCTACAAATACCACTACAACAAATGTTGTTGTAGCAAATATTGTCACTACAAACATTGTAAACAAATATCATTGCGGCAATTGTCACCGGAAATATTGTCATTATAAACATAGCTGCTACAAATATCAATGCTACAAATGTTGTCAACGTTGTTGCTACTACCGCATTATAAATATCATTGCCAAATTGTCATCACTCTAAGTATTGTCGCTACCAACGTCGATGTTGTTACTACCAAGAAAGTAGCTATAAATACTACTACAACAAATGTTGTCGTTGCAAATATTGTCACTACAAACATTTCAACAACAAATATCATTGCGGCAATTGTCACCGCAAATACAGTGATAGCAAACATAGCTGCTACAAATATCATCGCAACAAATGTTTTCAACATTGTTGCTACCGTCGCGCAATAAATATCATTGCTAAATCGTAATCACTCTAAGTATTGTCGCTACCAACGTCGATGTTGTTACTACAAAGAAAGTAGCTACAAATACTACTACAACAAATGTTGTCGTTGCAAATATTGTCACTATAAACATTGTAACCACAAATATCAATGCGGCAATTGTCACCGCAAATATTATTATTGCAAGCATAGTTGCTATAAATATCAACGCTACAAATGTTGTCAACAATGTTGCCACCATCGCGTTGTAAATACCATGGCCACAATTGTAATCACTCTTAGTATTGTCACGACAAATGTCCATGTTGTTACTACAATCAAAGTAGTTGCAGATACCACTAAAACAAATGTTGTCGTTGCAAATATTGTGACTACAAACATTGTAACTAGAAATATCACTGCGGCAATTATCACTGCAAATATTATGATTGCATACATAGCCGCTACAAATATCATCGCTACAAATGTTGTGAACATTGTTGCTACCATGCCGTTGTAAATATGATGGCCACAATTGTAATCTCTCTTAGTATTGTCGCTTCAAATGTCCATGTTGTTACTACAAACAAAGTAGCTGCAAATACCACTACAACAAATGTTGTCGTTGCAAATATTGTCACTACAAACATTGTAAACAAATATCATTGCGGCAATTGTCACCGCAATTATGGTCATTGCAAACATAGCTGCTACAAATATCAACGCTACAAATGTTGTCAACATTGTTGCTACCATCACGTTGTAAATATCATGGCCACAATTGTAATCACTCTAAGTAATGTCACTACAAATGTGTAGGTTGTTATTACAAACAAAGTAGTGCAAATACCACTACAGCAAATGTTATCGTTGCAAATATTGTCACTACAAACTTTGTAACCACAAATATCATTGCGGCAATTGTCACCGCAAATATTTTCATTGCAAACATAGCCGCTACAAATATCATCACTACAAATGTTGTCAACGTTGTTGCTACTATCGCATTATAAATATCATGGCCACAATTGTAATCACTCAATGTAATGTCACTACAAATGTGCAGGTTGTTACTACAAACAAAGTAGCTGCAAATACCACTAATAACAAATGTTGTCGTTGCAAATACTGTCACTACAAACATTGCAACTACAAATATCAATTGCGGCAATTATCACCACAAATATTATGATTGCATACATAGCTGCTACAAATATCTTCGGTAGAAATGTGGTCAACATTGTTGCTACCATCGCATTGTAAATATGATGGCCACAATAGTAATCACTCTTAGTATTTTCGCTACAAATGTGGAGGTTGTGACTACAAATAAAGTAGCTGCAAATACCACTACAACAAATGTTGTTGTTGCAAATATTGTCACTACAAACATTGTAACCACAAATATCATTGCGGCAATTGTCACCGCAAATATTATGATTGCAAACATAGTTGCTACAAGTATCAACGCTAGAAATGTTGTCACATTGTTGCCACCATCGCGTTGCAAATATCATGGCCACAATTGTAATAACTCTTAGTATTGTCACGACAAATGTCCATGTTGTTACTACAAACAAAGTAGCTGCAAATACCACTACAACAAATGTTGTCATTGCAAATAATGTCACTACAAACATTGTAACCACTAATATCATTGCGGCAATTGTCACCGCAAATACTGTGATTGCAAACATTGCTGCTACAAATATCATCACGACAAATGTTGTCAACATTGTTACTACCATCGCGTTGTAAATATCATGGCCACAATTGTAATCACTCTAAGTAATGTCACTACAAATGTGCAGGTTGTTATTACACACAAAGTAGCTGCAAATACCACTACAACAAATGTTATTGTTGCAAATATTTTCAATATAAACATTATAACCACAAATATCATTGCTGCAATTGTCACCGCAAATATTTTCATTGCAAACATAGCTGCTACAAATATCATCACTACAAATGTTGTCAACGTTGTTGCTACAATCGCATTATAAATACCATGGCCACAATTGCAATCACTCAAAGTAATGTCACTACAAATGTGCAGGTTGTCACTACAAACAAAGTAGCTACAAATGCCACTACAACAAATGTCGTCGTTGCAAATATTGTAACTACAAACATTGTAACCACAAATATCATTGCGGCAATCGTCACCGCAAATACAGTGTTAGCAAACAGAGCTGCTACAAATATCATCGCAACAAATGTTTTCAACATTGTTGCTACCATCGCGCTGTAAATGTCATTGCCAAATTGTAATCACTCTAAGTATTGTCGCTACTAACGTCGATGATGTTACTACAAAGAAAGTAGCTACAAATACTACTACAACAAATGTTGTCGTTGCAAATGTTGTCACTAAAAACATTATAACCACAAATATCATTGCGGTAATTGTCACCGCAAATATTATGATTGCAAACATAGCTGCTACAAATATCAATGCTACAAATGTTGTTAACAATGTTGCCACCATCGCGTTGTAAATATCATGGCCACAATAGTAATCACTCTTAGTATTGTCGCTACAAATGTGCAGGTTGTTACTACAAACAAAGTATTTGCAAATACCACAACCACAAATGTTGCTGTTGCAAATATTATCACTACAAACATTGTAAACAAATGTCATTGCGACAATTGTCACCGGAAATATTGTCATTGTAAACATAGCTGCTACAAATATCATCACTACAAATGCTGTCAACGATGTTGCTACTATTACATCATAAATATGATGGCCACAATTGTAATCACTCTAAGTAATGTCACTACAAATGTGCAGGTTGTTACTAAAAACAAAGTAGCTACAAATACAACTACAACAAATGTTGTCGTTGCAAATATTGTCACTACAAACATTGTAACCACAAATATAATTACGGCAATTGTCACTGCAGGAATATTATTGCAAACATAGTTCCTACAAGTATCAACGCTAGAAATGTTGTCAACATTGTTGCCACCATCGCGTTGTAAATACCATGGCCACAATTGTAATCACTCTCAGTATTGTCACGACAAATGTCCATGTTGTTACTACAAACAAAGTAGCTGCAAATACCACTACAACAAATGTTATCGTTGCAAATATTGTCACTACAAACAGTGTAACCACAAATATCATTGCGGCAATCGTCACCGCAAATACTGTGATAGCAAACATAGCGGCTACAAATATCATCGCAACAAATGTTTTCAACATTGTTGCTACCATCGCGCTGTAAATATCATTGCCAAATTGTAATCACTCTAAGCATTGTCGCTACCAACGTCGATGTTGTTACTACAAAGAAAGTAGCTACAAATACTACTACAACAAATGTTGTCGTTGCAAATATTGTCACTATAAACATTGTAACCATAAATATCATTGCGGCAATTGTCACCACAAATATTTTCATTGCAAACATAGCTGCTACAAATATCATCACTAAAAATGTTGTCAACTTTGTTGCTACTATCGCATTATAAATATCATGGCCACAATTGTAATCACTCAAAGTATTGTCACTACAAATTTGCAGGTTGTTACTACAAACAAAAGTAGCTGCAAATACCACCAAACAAATGTTGTCGTTGCAAATACTGTCACTACAAACATGTCCCCCCCCCCCCCCCCCCCCCCCCCCCCCCCCCCCCCCCCCCCCCCCCCCCCCCCCCCCCCCCTGTAAATACCACTACAACAAATTTCGTCTTGCAAATATGTCACTACAAACATTGTAACCACTAATATCATTGCGGCAATTGTCACCGCAAATACTGTGATTGCAAACATTGCTGCTACAAATATCATCACGACAAATGTTGTCAACATTGTTACTACCATCGCGTTGTAAATATCATGGCCACAATTGTAATCACTCTAAGTAATGTCACTACAAATGTGCAGGTTGTTATTACAACAAAGTAGCTGCAAATACCACTACAACAAATGTTATTGTTGCAAATATTTCATAAAACATTTAACCACAAATATCATTGCGGCAATTGTCACCGCAAATATTTTCATTGCAAACATAGCTGCTACAAATATCATCACTACAAATGTTGTCAACTTGTTGCTACCATCGCTTATAAATACCATGGCCACAATTGAATCACTCAAAGTAATGTCCTACAAATGTCAGGTTGTCACTACAAACAAAGTAGCTACAAATCCACTACAACAAATGTTGTCGTTGCAAATATTGTAACTACAAACATTGTAACCACAAATATCATTGCGGCAATTGTCACCGCAAATATGTGATTGCAAACAAGCTGCTACAAATATCATCGCAACAAATGTTTCAACATTGTTGTACCATCGCGTGTAAATTCATGGCCAAATTGTAATCACTCTAAGTATTGTCGCTACAAATGAAGTGTTACTACAAACAAAGTAGCTACAAATACACTACAACAAATGTTGTCGTTGCAAATATTGTCACTAAAAACATTAAACCACAAATATCATTGCGGAATTGTCACCGCAAATATATGTGATTGCAAACATAGCTGCTACAAATATCATGCTACAAATGTTGTTAACATTGTTGCTACCATCGCGTTGTAAATATCTGCCACAATGTAATCACTCTAGTATTGTCGCTACAAATGTGCAAGTTGTTACTACAAACAAAGTACTGCAAATACCACACAACAAATGTTGCTGTTGCAAATATTTCACTACAAACATTGTAAACAAATATCATTGCGCAATTGTCACCGAAATATATGTCATTGAAACATAGCTGCTACAAATATCATCACTACAAATGCTGTCAACGATGTTGCTACTATCACATCATAAATATCATGGCCACAATTGTAATCACTCTAAGTAATGTCACTACAAATGTGCAGGTTGTTACTAAAAACAAAGTAGCTACAAATACAACTACAACAAATGTTGTCGTTGCAAATATTGTCACTATAAACATTGTAACCACAAATATCATTACGGCAATTGTCACTGCAAATTATGATTGCAAACATAGTTCCTACAAGTATGAACGCTAGAAATGTTGTCAACATTGTTGCCACCATCGCGTTGTAAATACCATGGCCACAATTGTAATCACTCTCAGTATTGTCACACAAATGTCATGTTGTTACTACAAACAAAGTAGCTGCAAATACCACTACAACAAATGTTTGTTGCAAATATTGTCACTACAAACATGTAACCACAAATATCATTGCGGCAATCGTCACCGCAAATATTGATTGCAAACATAGCGCTACAAATATCATCGCAACAAATGTTTCAACATTGTTGCTACCATCGCGTTGTAAATATCATGCCAAATTGTAATCACTCTTAAGATTGTCGCTACAAGTCGATGTTGTTACTACAAAAAAGTAGCTCAAATACACTACAACAAATGTTGTCGTTGCAATATTGTCACTACAAACATTGTAACAAATATCATTGCGGCAATTGTCACCACAAATATTTCATTGCAAACATAGCTGCTACAAATATCATCACTAAAATGTTGTCAACTTTGTTGCTACTATCGCATTATAAATATCATGGCCACAATTGTAATCACTCAAGTATTGTCACTACAAATGTGCATGTTGTTACTACAAACAAAGTAGCTGCAAATACCACTACAACAAATGTTGTTGTTGCAAATATTGTCACTACAAACATTGTAACCACAAATATCATTGCGCAATTGTCACCGAAATATTGTCATTGCAAACATAGCTGCTACAAATATCATCGCTAAAAATGTTGTCAACATTGTTGCAACCATCGCGTTGTAAATATCATGGCCACAATTGTAATCTCTCTAAGTAATGTCACTACAAATGTGCAGTTTTTCACTACAAACAAAGTAGCTGCAAATACCACTACAACAAATGTTGTCGTTGCAAATATTGTCACTACAAACATTGTAACCACAAATATCATTGCGGCAATTGTCACCGCAAATATGTGATTGCAAACATAGTTGCTATAAATATCAACGCTACAAATGTTGTCAACATTGTTGCCACCATCGCGTTGTAAATATCATGGCCACAATTGTAATCACTCTTAGTATTGTCACGACAAATGTCCATGTTGTTACTACAAACAAAGTAGCTGCAAATACCACTACAAACAAATGTTGTCGTTGCAAATACTGTCACTACAAACATTGCAACTACAAATATCATTGCGGCAATCGTCACCACAAATATTTGATTGCATACATAGCTGCTACAAATATCATCGGTACAAATGTTGTCAACATTGTTGCTACCATCGCGTTGTAAATATGATGGCCACAATAGTAATCACTCTTAGTATTGTCGCTACAAATGTGCAGGTTGTTACTACAAACAAAGTAGCTGCAAATACCACTACAACAAATGTTGTTGTTGCAAATATTGTCACTACAAACATTGTAAACAAATATCATTGCGGCAATTGTCACCGGAAATATTGTCATTGTAAACATAGCTGCTACAAATATCATCGCTACAAATGTTGTCAACATTGTTGCTACCATCGCGTTGTAAATATACAAATGTTGCACTTGTTGCCCATCGCTTAAATACATGGCAATTGTAAATCATATGCACTCAATGTGCAAGTTGTTACACAACAAGTGGGCAAATACACTACAACAAGTTGCGTTCAAGTCACCAACAAATACTAACTATTGTTGCAACAGCTCTACAACACGAAAAGTCAACATTTTGCTACCACGCGTGTAAATGTTGCCAAATGTAATCACTCTAGTATTGTCCTACAAATGAGTTGTTACTACAAAAAATAGCTAAATACCACTACAACAAATGTTGTTGTGCAAATATTGTCATAAAATTAAACAAATATCATTCGGCAATTGTCACGCAAATTTATTGAAATACTGCTACAAATATCATGCTACAAATGTTGTAACATTGTTGCACACGGTTGTAAATATCATGGCCACAATGTAATCACTCTAGTATGTCCTACAAATGTGCAGGTTGTTACTCAAACAAATAGCTGCAAATACCACACAACAAATGTCGTTGAAATATTGTCACTAAAACATGTAAACAAATCATTGCGGCAATGTCACCGAAATATTGATGCAAACATAGCTGCACAAATATCATCCACAAATGTTCACATTGTTGCTACCACCCTAAAATATCATGGCCAAATTGTAATCCCTAAGTATTGTCCTCAAAGTCATTTTACTAAAAAGTAGCTACAAATACACTACAACAAATGTTGTCGTTGCAAATATTGCACTAAACATTGTAACACAAATCATTCGGCATTGTCACGCAAATATTATGATTGCAACATAGTTAAAAGTTCAACGCTAAAATTTTGTCAACATTGTTGCCACCATCGCGTTGTAAATATCATGGCCACAATTGTAATCACCTAGTATTGTCACAATGTCCATTGTTACTACAACAAAGTAGTCAAATACACTACAAAAATGTTTCGTTGCAAATTGTCACTACAAACATTGTAACACAATACTTTGCGCAATGTCACGCAAATATTATGATTGCATACAATGCTGCTACAAATATCATCGCTACAAATTGTCAACATGTTGCTACCATCCGTTGTAAAATGATGCCACAATGTAATCACTCTAGTATTGTCGTACAAATGTGCAGGTTTTACTAACAACCAAGTAGCGCAAATACCCACAACAAATGTTGTGTTCAAATATGTCACTACAAACATTGTAAACAAATATCATTGCGGCAATTGTCACCGAAATATTGTTTGAAACATACTGCTACAAATATCAACGCACAAATGTTGTCAACTTGTTGCTACCATCGCGTTGTAAATACATGGCCACAATTGTAATCCCAAAGTATGCACTACAAATGGCAGGTTGTTATTACACACAAAGTACTGCAAATACCCTACACAAATTACTGTTGCAAATATTCACTCAAACTTGTAACCACAAATATATTGCGCAATTGTCACCCAAATATTTCATGCAAACAAGCAGCTACAAATATCATACTACAAATTGTTGCAATTGTTCACAATTCGCATTTAAATATCATGCCACAATTGTAATCACCTGCAATGTCACTACAAATGTGCAGGTTGTTTACAAATAAAGTAGTCTCGCAAATACCACTACAACAAATGTGTGTTGCAAATATTGTCACTACAATACATTGTAACACAAATATCATTGCACAATGTCACCAAAATACAATGTGCAAACATAGCTGCTAACAAATATCACAACAAATGTTTTCGACATTGTTGCTACCATCCTGTAAATATCATGCCAAATTGTAACACTCAAAGTAATTCACTAAAATCAAGTTTATACTACAAAGAAACTGACAAATACATCGACAACAAATGTTGTCGTTGCAAATATTGTCATAAAACATTGTACCACAAAATTATTGCGAATTGTACCGCAAATAAGTGATGCAAACATAGCTGCTAAAATACATCGCAACAAATGTTGTCAATTATCTCCTTAAATTGTAAACCACAATGTATATTAAAAGACTTCCCTTGCATACAAAAGTAGCTATCACTACAAATCTCATTTGTCACAAAATAAAATAGCAACATTTCATATTCATCCTAATGTTTCC